>JABMBR010009842.1:0-44442 GCA_018881525.1 Meteorus sp. PSUC_FEM 10030008
AAATAATCATCAAATATAAGTTTGTGTCCAACAGGTTATCCAAATGTTTCGCAACAAATTATCTGATGTGAAATAGAAAATATTTCAACTTGATATTGACAATTAAAATTGATTTCTATTCAATGTCGTGAGACTGGAATTTGATATTGAAAATTTTGATTGTTGATGTTCATCTGTTTCTCTTCATTGTTTTTTTTCAGTTGTCATTCAACAACTACATTGATGTGGGTGAAACATTGAAATATGTTCCACATCCAGATGATAAAAATAAAACTCTACTCAAACAAGAGGCCATTGTCACGGTGCAGGGCGCACCATTGGCTTCATACATGGAGGATCTTTTGACGAATAAAATTTCATTCAACGCTGGAATGGTGAGATTTATTCAATTCTTCTATCTCAAAATTTTTCTTATTGTTATTCGATGTATTAATTAGGGATAATGATGACTAATGAAAGATTAATTAGAAAAAAATTGCACCAAATGATAAAGTTCAAGAGATTTTCACTCTACATAACCTCAACAATTGCTAAAATACTTGAAAAATTTCGACAAATGATTCGACAACTCGTCCACTGTGTTTTATGAAATAACTGATGAGAATTTGAATTGTGGAATTACTGAATGCAACAACGAGAATTAATGCGTTATTGTTGGAATTCATTCAGGGACGTCTAGCTGTTGAATGGGTGATCAAACTCGACGCTGAGATGAAGGGTCTTGCATCAACAGCAGCGAAATCCACCGACGTATTATTTTTACAGACCCATTTTTGATAGAATTTTTTTCTTTTTCAGCTGTGTCATTTGATATCCAGGGTGGTATGTGGAAAATTAACTGTCACTTGTCACAAGTTGACAGTCAATTTGACGTGCTGTGTACCAAATTTGAAAAGCAATTTCCATTTGTTTCAGGCGGAAAAACAGAACTGAATTTGATCGGGAATTTTTTAAGTTATCTCTTTGATATTATGGGTTGATTCAGTGTGTATTAGTCGTTAAAATCAAACAATATCGCACAGGTGTGAATGAAGAACAAGATTTTCATGTGACATTATTTTTTTAATTATTTATTCGTCACTTATTCGTGTAGATTTAAGTCGTCACAATTTTCCAAACGACTTCTGCACAACTTTCACGATTAAGAGACGCTGAAAAATATCCAACTCATCAAATACACCAAATTCTATCTTTAAATTCAATTGATACTCTATTTTCCAAGCTATCGCGGAATGAAATTGGCGAAAAAATCGAGTATTGAAACGATTGCAGGAAACTTTCAGCTCGTTAATTTTCTTTTCTATTTAATTTCACTGCAAACGTTCTTGTCTTTTTCTATAAATGGAATCAAGCTCTACTAAGAGACGTTTTTCAAGTTCATTCTTACTCACATTTATTTGGGTAGCGGACTTAGCATTGGAAAATAAATTCAAGTCGAAAAGTGCCTATCAGAGGCGTCCGTGGTTAACGTCCAACTTCTTTATATCGGATAAATTCACTTACGTGATCCGGATGAGGTCGACGATTTGCGCTGTTATTTACAGTGAGTTAAAAAGTCTGGGAAATGGTATATGTATAAGGTCGAGAAGTCAAGTTTACTCAAACCGACAAGCCAACTTCCCAATGTATAACTTCATTTAGTATGCCAAAACCTCCGATGTAGTCACAGATTTTTTTATTTTTCAATTCATTTTTTTCCCCTGCTACAAAGTCAATCGAAGTTTTTTCAACTGTGATAAGAACTTTCCGCACTGGATGAAATATCAAAGCTGAAAAAAAACACTTTCAAACAATAATTAATGGATTAGTGTTGGGTTTATACTGATCTTCATTTATTTCGTTAGATCACGAATAAAGATAATGAAAAAAAAAAGTATAAATAATCTTTAGATTATTCTGACTCTAGTTACGACGATGGAGAGTTTTCCAATAAATATAATAAAATTTGTCGCAATTCATTTGATATCAAACTTTGTGAGATATCGAGCATGCCAGTGATAAATAAAATTGAGGAAATCCTGTAAAGAGCGAGGAAAACATAAACTTTATCAACATTTTTCAACAATTCCTTCTACACTGTTCACAAGTCGAATCCATACAAGAAAATACACGTCGAATGTATTTTTTCTCAACATTCAAATCAACTTCATCCAATATCCTTTCAATTCTCATGTCTAATAGTACGATAAAAAAATGTTATCTCAACAATTATCGTCAAATATTTACGATCGATTTAATATCAGAGACACGTTGATTATTTTTTTCTATATTGCGACACATTCTTTACACTCTGACGATAAAATTATTAATACTGAAAAATAAGAGGAAAAAAATTGATTCAAGGCAGAGTCAAAGTTCATGATATTATGAATGAGTTTGTGTGAAACGCAATGCACTATCACGACTGTAGACACAACCATACACTCACATCTCTTTACTTATATAAACAGAGATAATATCTGTGTGTGTGTGTACGTCCCTGTATGCTGTGTGTTTGTTGCTGGTAGACGAGAGAACTTCAATGTGACTTAACACAACAGTATCACACCGGTTCTGTGCCCGTGGTAAACATGTTTCAACACGTTTATTCTCTAAATCTCAACTGAAATGTGTTTTATAAATAACCAAAACCTTTTCACGATTATTCATACATCGATCACGACCAAATATTCATCTTATCAATTAAATACAGAATTTTTTTTATCTGTTTTTATATTTATTAAAGATTTATAGATAATTCAGTGTGGCGATTCGAACGTGTTCGTGCTTGTGCACTGTTTTTATCGATTTTATACTATAGTTTACTCATCAATTTGATTTGTTAATTCTCTTCAGACTTTTCGAAATCACTTTTCATAGAATAAAATGAAGAAAATATTTGATAATGATCATGACACGAAAGTGAGGTTAAGACGAACAAAAAGTGTAACAAGAGCCGAGGAAATACAACGAGCTGATTATATGGTACGACGTTCACAACCAGACAAACCGTAAGTGGAAATGTAAATGTAAAAATTATGATGATCGATCAGAATATTATTGAATAATTAAAATCAGTTCGAGCATTCATTCTCCTCATTTTTTTCTATTCGTGTTGTGAATAGTCAACGTTATTATCATCTACAAATGATTCGTACAAGAAAAAAATGTCGACACGTTTTGCAATCAATTTTTTTTCCCAAGGTTTTGCTCTTCAGTCTCATGATTTATCTTTCATTCTCTCAGTCAAGATTTGTCGTTCGCAATCCTGAGCACGTTATAATGAAAGTGAGCAATCATCTGAAAGATTATTTTACGCATGCGCTGTTTCCACTCTGTTCGCCTTTCTCTTGCGATTACAATTTGTGCTCACGTGATATTGTCACGCAACTGCTGTGACTTGTCTCGTTGCATCTGCTGCAGCGAGAGTTTAATCGATAGTATGAAGTCAGCTGTTTTCCGATATTTATATCTGCTCGCTCGCACGTTCCAAATATTTTCAGCGCCAATATTCAAATTTAATCGTAAAATTAACGGCGTACCAAACGCAAACATGGGAAAATTTCATATTTGACTTAATTAATTCCAATCTGAGTTGATTTAGGTCGTCAAATTGTTTTCTTACGTCACGGTTATGACATTGAATGTACAATGTTTATTAGTAACCACAAGAATCCTTGATTAATCGTCTAAATAGTCGAAATTCGTGCACGAACACCATATGGCTCAGTTGTATATACCAGAATGGCTAAATCTCATCTCTTATGTAAATTAAAGCAAATGCGGATTGTTCGGCTCAGGGCAAATATCGTATTTGACGTCCAACATTCGCCAATTCCTTTTCTACATTTGTAATTCACATCAATTTCAATGCATTACCCATTTCTACTTTGAATTTTATCTTTAAAATTGAATAACTGAATGACAAGAAGAACAAATCGAATTAAATAAATTATTACTAAAAATCAATTGAAGAAATTTGCTCTAAAAAATTTTATTAGGTTAAAAAATGATTAAAAAAAATTCTGCATTTTTCAGTTGCAAAATTTCTAAATTTAATGAACAACTGGATTGTTCGTTGGTTTTTATTTGAAAATGTTCTCTTCTTTGTTTTCAGGCTTCACAATTTTTATATTGAAATAAAGTCGCTAAAATAATTTTTAAGGGTAATCAGTTAATAATTAAATTTTATAATGTTGAAAGTTTACTCACGTATCAAAGGACCATGAAGGCATCATATCCATAGCAATAATTAAATGCAGACATAGTTGGCTCTTTGATTAATTCAAGAAATTTACTCTCTTGCTCAATGCGCAACCACATTCACTTGAATATCTCACTTGGGACGTTTAATTCTCACTACTACTCTGTTCAAACACTTTCATCTTGTGGCTTAATATCAACTAACGTTGACACCACGTTCGAGTTGTTCATCCGAAACGCGAAACTCTGACAGAACTCCCAACTAAATGTTTCAATGTACATTAATTTGTGTAACGACGCTAAAAATCATTTTCATTGTGGATTCCATTCCATTAATTGGAATTTTGCATTGTTAATTTGAAACATTGGCGCCAATTGTGGCGCCACCACACGATGGCGTTATCGAACTGAAACACTCCGTGAGAGGAGAACAAACGACTTTGAATTGCAACAACTTAAAGAGAACATCAAGCTCGCAAGAGTAAAAAGTTATGACCTACCAAGTCAACAATCGTAATTACGTGCTGTGGCCACTCGTACAGAACTTTTGAATCCACTAACTGTTGGAAAACTTCGTTCACTCATTCGTTTTCTTTTTTCTTTTATACTCAATCATTTCTGTTTCTCGCTCTTTCCGTTAAACTATCACGGGACTGAAGCAGAAACGTGCTCTACCAACTTTTTCTTTTCATCTCAAAGATAAATTTCAACGCTGGATGATTTTTGGTCGTGAATTTTTCTCATTTTGAGGTTATAATCACGAGAGAAGTTTTGAAATGCAGTTTATTAAGAGATTGTTACTCAAAATATTGTTCTAGATCGATCGATTACACAGAAATTCTCTTCATTTCAAAGATTAGATTAGACAATTGATTGTTTTCATAGATTTATCGATTTATTTAGTCCAGAAATGTTTCACTCGAAATCTTAACCTCAAATTTATATGATGATGGTGTTTTTGATGCATAAAAAATTTTGTATCACAAATTTCAATTTGCTTGTTGTGTTTTCTTCTAAAATTGATATCGCAGTTGACAAATCTCACCGCCGAAACTTTTCTGCATTAAATTTCAGCTTAATATTTGCAAATTTTTTATTACCATTCGTTGGTTGTTCATCAACGAATATAAATTTTACAGTGACTTTTAAGAAGAGTAACATAACTTTTGATTATATCCACCAGAGAGATTTTTCGTATTATAACTTGGATTGAGTTCATCGTTTGTGATATTTCAAATTATTCTTACATTTGTACTCATAAAAAGGACAAAACGAGAAAGAAGAGAAAAGAATGAGAGAAATGATAATAAAAGTGCGAGAAATAATGGAACATTTGTGCAATTCGTTATCACACTCGACAATTAATTTCATTTCATTGTTTTCCCTTATTCTTTAGTAATTTAATTTTCAATATTTCCAGGAAATTTCACCTAAAGAAAAACAAATCATAAACAACAGAAGTTTAACATTCTCAACAATTTCACTTCGTTCAACGGTGAAAACTCATGTTTAGGTGCCCCAAAAAATCCATAAAATCTCAAACTCTTCAAACGTCACCCCCTACCCTTCAATTTTACATCCCCCCTGCATTGATTAACAATCGCACATGATAAGATCAAAAAAATCATCTCGTCATTAAAAAAAAAAATGATTTTTTTACAGTTTTTAGTCAATGACAAATGGCGGTTATAAAATAGTGGGGAAAAATAATTTATAATAATAAAAATCCTGACGATTTAGCACGTAAATGTGCCGCTTGGATGAGGAAAACTGGTGCAAGTTCGTTCATGTTACCCAAGGAATATTAATAATACCGTCGAGATGACGAAGTGGCCACGACAGTTCGCGTTGTCGCTCTCGCGCAAATGCAAATATATGTGACCCAACTGCTTAAACTTCCGCCTATCTTCACCCTTTTCTACTTCTCCATATACATATATATATTAACAACAGGGTAACATGTAAATTATCATTATAATCGTAGTGAATTCAATTAATCAAATTTTCTTCATCACAAATTTCTGCTCGTGACATTTCTCATTCTCCCATTTCTCTGCAATTTCCATTTACATTTCCAACGCATCATCATTCTAATGAATTAGATGATATTAATTGAAATTTGAAACACTTTTCCATGAATATTAACCCTTGATAATAAATTTTTAGAAGTTTTTAGGGCTTTTTTTAAGTGAATTTGTCAATGCGACATCAATTTTCAGCATTTGTGATGTTGATTCATTAATTTTTCATTAATAACAGCGGGACCTGACGGAAAAACGATGATTTGTCGTATCACATTGCTAAAAGAGAGAACTGAATAGACAAACCCGCTTAAAAATATTAATTAATATCGTTAATTATAAATGAATTGACCTAGATCAGGTGCCACTACATTCGATTCCATTTCCAAACCAAGTTCTCTAATTTCGATGGAACATAAATGAAATTGGAAGAGAAAATGATGTTTCATTCAATAAAAATATCAATAACGTTCCATTTCGATATTGAACCCTTAAAAAATCACATTGAACAACATAATTCTCGTCTCCTCCTGAAATATTTAGCAAAGTAATACAGATCCTTCAAAGGGTAGTTTAGCAGTACAAAGAATGGAACCTTAAGATTTCAAGCATCAAACTACCCCTATTTCATTAAATACACATATATGTGTATATATACTTAAGAGACGTTGAGAAGCAGACAGGATAATGACGTGCAAACATAAGCGCCATCCTCGTCGAGTGCCAAGACTACATCGCGCGCAATTTGAAACGCTGTGTCGTCTCTTCTGATAATTTTCCATTCTTTTGCCCCTCTTTTGCCTACTTCCCTTATATTTTTTCCCCCTGTACACCACCACGCCTCCAGTTCATCCGCTTTTCGTTTTACCCCAGCTCAGTCACCTACCTCGTCAGCATCAACTCGTATCACCCTGTCGCATCCTTTTTTTTTCATCTCGCGTTCATTTTTTGTTATGTTTACATGGTCTTTTTTATATTTTATTTTATTCATCCCTTTGTTCTTTTCTTTGTTGTTTTTCTTTCTGTTTTTCATTTTATTGTCACGTTTCGATCTGCCTTTCTATACGGACGAGCAGTTTTATTTACTCACTTCGATGTATGTTGAATAAAATTCCATTTTTTTTTTATTTCATGTTGGCGTGAGTTTATGATTCTTTATTAGAGGCTTTTCAAGGTTCTTCTACATGCAATGGCCAATGGAGATATCAGCGAAAGTCTGGAGTAACGTTTTGTGTTGGTAATTTTGATGTTGATTGAAACACTTGAGGGAATGGAGGAAAAAAATTCGGAATTTTTTATTTGTAATTGTCATGCGAAATTGAAGAAATTAACTGTCTTCCATTTTTTTCCTCATTATAAAATCATTTACATGGAAAAATAGTCGCGAGTGCTGTCAGCCTTTTGAGATGGCTGAAACAGGAATAAACTTGTCTGACTATGAACAAGAAGAGTAGTCGTTCTTTCCTTTTTTCTCTCTATCCGATACGGAGATTTATGCATTCGCGTTATTAGTTATGAGTTTGTAACTGAAAATAATTCTGAACATTTATTCGATATTCAACAATTCTCGATTCCCCTTCCTTAGAATGGAGAAAAGGTGAATTTCCATCCCCTTATCGAATAAAAATTCCATCAAATATTCAAACGTGACACTTGTTAAATAATTCTCATTACATGAATGCTCACATCCTGCTTTACTCATCAGAATAGAATTGAATTATTGAATCAATGTTCATTAACTTCGAATCCAATCAAGAACCAATCAGCGAAAGATCACCTGAATATTCCAATAAGTAAAATGAAATTGTGAACTTTTCTTGGGTTTCAATCTCTTTGTTTGAATGTCAACGACTGAAGAACAAGAAAATACCTCAGCGAAAATTACTCTCAAGATAGAAAGATTATAAACAATTCACGGCCATCAAAGAATTACCACTTTCTATCCATTTGAACATCCACAATCATCAACGAATGTCCAACCCTCGAGTTGATTATTTTCTCGTTCGAAACTCACTCGAGCGTTCGTTGAGCTTGGAAAAACAACAGGAATTCTTTATCCTTCCATTTCATGATGAAATCTGCTCTCTGTTTTTATATTTAGACAAACCTGTTCCATATTTTTCCTACCTCTTCGACATCGGAAATAAATATTTAGCAAAACATTCTGAATGGGGAAAAATTTTATGTTTATTTATTTATTCATTTTCTTATTCAGTTCCAGATGTTTTATCTTCAATTGTTTTAATGTTGAGAATTTTTATTTCAAGTATTTATTGAAGATTTTTCGCTTTTCTAACTGTTCACTTCGATTTCAGTTGCCATCGACCCAGGGACAGTCTGTTCTCGTGGAGTTCCGGTTTCGATAACTTCACAGGATTCATCAACTGGGGTTTCCTTCTTCTTGGACTTGGTGGTGTTCGACTTCTCTTGGAAAATTTCATCAAGTAATTATCGGCCAAAACTATTCAACATTTGTGCGATCATGATTTAACGCAAATTTGCGAAATGAAATTTGTTTTGTTTGAATTGAACTGATAAAAATGTATAAAAACACAATAATGACACGGGTACTACCCAGAATTGCCCAAACGTCCAGCAAATCTAAAAAAATTCAAAGACTGGAGGAAGTAAAAAGCTCGATATCGTCAATTATTTCTCGTACAATTTTGATCTCAACATTTCATCTTTAATTATCAGTCCAACTCACGGATGTTAACCCTGTCAGCAATGTGGCCGATTGACATACTCTTAATTGCTTTCTAGTTGAGCGGAAAATAGAATGCGCTGTGGAAAAATAATTGCTTATGGTGTGTCTGCGAAAGGTGAAACGAAATCAGCGATGCGTTTGCACATTGAAATTGCCAATGACATATATATCATATATTTACCTTCGGGATTTTGACTGACGTAATAACCTACTCTCTATCTCATTTTTTTTGATTGCTCGTTCCAATATCTATATCGATGGAAAAAAAATATGAAGTGAGCAAGAAAAAGAAATAAACAAGTAGAGAATGATAAGAAAAAAAACTGGATGAATATCGATTGGTTCGTGACGCAATTTAATATTCTGTTATTTACCGAAAAAATTTTTGCTCTCAAAGCTCCTGACTGATTGGACGAACTCACAATTTGTTTAAACAGTATATATGAAAATCGGATGAATAAAGCATAAACTGTTCCCGTTTTATTTAATCAAGTTCGAGCGTTTTTGTATGGGAAATTATTATTTATTCATTGCGGAAGGGATGTTTCATACGGGGTTCAATTATTCCTGTGGGAATCAATGAAAGGGATATAATTGCGACAGTAAGTTAGAGTTGTATTATTTATTGACCCTTTGTTCATGCACAAACATGAATCTCCGATGAATGTCACTGGGAAATACAGCCACACTCTTACCAATATAAAAAACTGACATTCGTACTTCTCGAGTAGATTTTAGTTCCGACCATAGTTGACTCCTTGATAAATAACCTCCGAAAGTTTCGTCCTAATCAACCCATCACCTCACAAGATATTGCACTCGCCGTGTCGACACAGATGCGAGATAAAACTGAACTTTACCTGTTCAAACACGTTCGAACCTGTCCGTGTTTTGACCGTTGCGTCGCCTGCACAACTGCACTACGTATCTTACCATCATTGGGTCGCAGTACCTTTCAAACACCAACTAACATTAAACAATTCAATGAAAAACTCAGACACCCATTAACAATGTAAATACAAGATAAAAAATAATTAATAACAAAAAGAAACAGTTGTCTGTATAATTCTTTCCTATTCTACGTCACTAGTGGAATGATTTTCTTTTTGTTGTTTTTTTCTTCTACATAAATTTCCTTTTTTTTATCCACTCTAATTTCATTAACTCACGTGATTTTATGATTGTTAATTCATGGTAATGTATAGATCGTTTAAAATGCAAATCTCAGGTTATATCCTTGGCTGTTATAACGATAGGGAGAGATTCTACGTCGACATTATATACACGGATATAAATATATATAGATATGATATTCTTGACATAAGTTCTCGTTGAATTGCATACGCCTACAGCGGCACAGAATCAATTAAATTGTATAAATATTGGTTTTGAGCTTTAAATTTAAATTACTGTACTTGAACAGATGATTAATTTTGTTACATCAACAATCTGCTTCTGGATAGATAAAAACTTTGTTTATTTCTATATTGCAATTGATAATTGATATTTATGTTTGTTTATCTGTTTATGAATAAATAAATTGTCTATGATTGTTGTGGAGTTGCGGTTTTTTAGCTGCTTTTTCTCATGTTGCTTTCTATCTTTCAGATATGGAGTGAGGGTAGATCCAAGGGAATGGTTTTTCTTCCTCAGTGGCAAGAATGACAATAACAACGAGTATCCGTCGATTATTTTGATTTGTTGTGAGTAAAAATATTTTATTTAAAGATTTTAATGTTGATTTTAGTGGTGCGAATTATTTTGTTGACTGTGAATTCGTTTTTTTTTTTTGGAATAAATTTATTTTCACTTGTAGTGTTTGGATACTTTTGGGGAAGTTAGTACAATAAGTGAATAAATAAACGAGGAATAATTTGAATTTGTAGTGAAGAACAAAGTTGGGGAAGAAAACAAATTGAAACAAAAAAGAAAATAAAAGAGATAAAAATAAATAAACAGATGCGAATTCTGTGGAATTTTTTGAAGAATGTTCTTCATATACTTTTACAGTTTCTCAATACTTTCTTCACACGTTTCGTATTGTCGATTTGTCTCAACTGTTCTTGCGATTCTTTACTCGCTGTTTATATTGACTTCACTTGATAAATAAATGGCCCATTCCTTTCCCAATGTACTCGATCACCCTCTTATAGACACCCCAAGTATGTTTGCACATGCATATTATTTCGAAAAGATATTTTTCATTTGTCACAATAGAAATAGGATGAGAGAATAAAAGAGTTTGGTTCATTTTATTTATTTACCATGGAAAAAAAAATTTCAGAGATAGAATTCTCATCGTTGATCATTTCTGTCTGATGTTTTGTCAAGTTTGAGGGTGGAATAAATTAATTTAAATAGATTGAATCGACAATTTTCGAGAGGAAAATTTTTATTTCAATGGGAATGTTCATTTTGTTGTCTCCTTTATTCAATTTTCAGTTCACTTCCACATTTCTTCATTATGAAATCATCTTCTCAACACAATTTTCATTTCATTTCATTTCGTTTTATTTCTATTTTTATTACGATTTTCATTTCTATTTCTTCATTTCATTGCACACCATCATGTGTGTGCTCATTGCAGGTTCAGACTTGTTTTTTTGCGTGTTTTGTTTCGTCCGCGTCGATCGTGATCCGACGGAGAAATGAGACTGGAATAAAATAAACAAACGAATAACTAAATAAATAAATAAATAAATGAGTAAACAAATGAATGTAGGAATGAAGCAAAGGAAAATGGATAAGTCAAATTGAGGAGACGAAAAGAAAATTTTATTGAGATTGAGAAAAGTTGAGAAAATGGTTGCAATTGATTTCGCACCTCCCTTACCATCTTTTAACAACCACTCATGAGATTATTAAATTTCAATTTTCAAATAAATTCACCCACAGCGTTTTGTTGATTCATTTGCCATTTATTTTCAATAATTCGATTCCATTTTATCGCATGAATTCATCATTTCAATCATTTTTCGATGATTCACTATACCACTCAGTGAGCGACGTTCATCTACAACCAACAACCCCTCTGCATCGCGACATCTAACACTGCCACAAACACACAAATACACAAAAAAAGTCATCATTTCCATGTGCCCATACACAAAATGCAATGACGAGTGATATGAAAGCTCCAAGTTTCCCCTGTCATCATTTTATATCGGTGAAATATTCGAATGTTCGCTTGTGGCCATTTCATTGTCGGAATTTTCCCATCCAACCACGCAATCACCCTTTTACCCACCCCATATAACAACTGTTCGGCTGCCTCGTTACATAAAACCGCAAAACGTCAAATGGGTTCAATCGGTATCGTCAATTTTACGACCATTCAAGTAAATAAAAAATTAGTATTGCCAAAAAAAAAAGCATTTTCCACTCATATTTTTCTACCCCTTCACCATTACTCTTTACCAATACGCAAAATACATTTCTCCACCCCACAATGGATCAGAATAAATCCATGGAAATAAAAAGCTGTGAAAAAATTCGTTTCAAAGCCAAAAAAAAAACGTAAAATGTCCAGTGTTGATATTTGCATTTTTTATTGAAACATTTGGCTCTTAATTGGCGATTATATTGACGAGGGTGCTCTTACTCCCTCATTTCGTATGTATTTGTGTCGTTCGTTTATATATATATACAAATTCGAGCTTTTTATGTTATTGTCGAGCGTGAATTCTACATAAATGTTACGTTAATAGCTCGTTATAACCTTCGTATTTACGATAAAGCATCGTGTTCAATGCAGAAAAAAAAATAAAAAAACGTGCACGAACATGTTTAGTGTCAACTGTACATAGATATAATATTTTGTGTAGAGATGTGAAGCAAGAGCGATGATTTTTATTGCATACTTCGCATTGGATAATGGATTAAACGAGTGCCATGACACTTTTATCTTTATTGCCACAGACAACTCGACCGTGTGTGATATAAATACAAAAAAAAATGTATAATAACAACAGTAGTAGTGAAAATTCACGTCCATGATGATCGTAAGGATGAAAACATTCAAATTATGTAGAAAAAACTAGAAATTTTAGTTAAAAAAAAATTTAGTTTATTTTTAGTTTCTTGAAATTTCTTAGTTTTCATTAATTTTAGGCATGGAATATCGAAATGTGATCACGTATGAACTTATCGTTCTCTTCCATCCCTCATGTTCTCATTAAAACATCCCCAATCCCAACGGCACCGCAAAAACAACCCCTGGAAACTAAAAAAAATGCCTGAATTAATCCTCCAATACAACTGAACATGTCATGTTAATGAATGAACGAACAGATAAATTTCACCGTACCTCTTTCATCCCTTATTAACACCCCTGAACCAACCCCTTTAACCAAACACAAAAAATCCTGAATAAAAATCCTTTCTACAAACAAAGAACTCATAAACCCCCAACAGCGAGAGGAAAAAAAGCGACGAAATATTTTTGATAAATAAATTTTCACCATCCATTCTTTACCACCGTCATTTCTACTCAACTCCCTATACAACGACACTTTCTCATCCCTTAATTTCACACATACACATCAATATTAATTTAAATAGCACACTCACTTACCAACATTAAATCTTCATTTGCATCGTTGTGTTATGCACTATGAATTACTTAATCTGAAGTATAATGAACTAGTCTCTACACTAATAGAAATGGAATTGCATCGTTGTACGCGTAAGAAGATGCAGTGGGTGATGGTGGTGGTACAAAGGGGATGATAGTAAAGGGTGGTGAGTGAGTAATCGAATTAACCAGTTTGATTGGGCGTACAAAGAGCTTCGTTCCCCCGCTTCGTATTTAGTGATGCTCAACTGCTTCACCCCTTTCTATTCACCCTTTATATTACATGGCTTTCATCCCCATACAACTACGTCACTAACACTAGTAGTGATATTACCATCACACCCCCCTTTTTCCATTGGCACATTGGCAACCCTCGTAAATCGTATTGGAGACATTTATTACTTTAGTAGGAGTATTGAAGGTGCCACAATCCGCTATATTCTCGTCGTTATACCCGTGTAGTAGGGGTTGATGTAGGGGTGGTGACAGTAGAGATGGTCATTGCTGATTTATTGACGTTTTTACTCGGCGTTTTATTTTTTCTAGGGTGACTTTTTTTTTGGTTCTGGTGTGGATGTTCATTAGTTAAAATTTATTAAGGAGGAGGAAAGGTGGTGGCGGGTGTGAGATTGAGGGGATGTTTTCGCGGTAGGTTGTGAAAATGAGAGGGAAAAGTCTGTTCGATTGAGTTGAGACTGAAAATTTTGTAACTTCTTGTTTAGGAGATTGAAAATAGAAAAATTTTGGGGATGGTTTTTTTTAGGGTAGTTTTTTCATATTATTGGATGAATGCTGTCTATTGTTACTCGAATTATGTGAAATATTGAAATAGGTTCGATAATTGATGTATAAAGTTTTGAACTGTCATTGAAGATTGAAGAATTTTTGGGTTGTGAAGCAGATAGAAATCCTGATGAAATTTTATGTCAAACTATTTAAGATTTTCAGAGTATTTTCTACTACAAATTCTCTTCATCTTTATTTCGTTTGAAGTTTAGAAGCTCGCTAATTTTTCACTAGTGAAAACTTTTTCAGTGAGTTAATTATGATGGAAGAATAAAAGGACGGCCATGATTTTTTTTTATGATTATTTTTGTCTCTTTACCGCAAATTAAATTTTCTTATGTAGAAATTACCACTAAAAAAGGAAGTTGTCAATTATGGACCCACAAGAACTGTTAACCACTTTGAACGAGACGTTTAATTAAAGGAAAACCGCACGATGCTGGTTTTCACGGAGTAACTTGGTAGAAATAATGGTGATGATTTCTTGTTTAATTTGATGGAGTTCCAATTTGCTTCGTTTTAAACAATAACGAACCCTTCAATGCAATCGACTCTGATGATCATAGAATTGATGAACAATCTCGAATGTTTGAGCAAACTGAATATCCCAAAATGAATGAAAGAGTGAATTAAACGTTGAAACAGATTCCAATCGATTTCATTTAATCGATTTGATTCTCTTCATGAATATCAATTTCTTCATGAATTCATCGTATTGAATATGATCTGATGGATGAAATTTTCTGTTATCCATCGTTTCATTCATGTAAATTCGAATTGTCAATTATCAACAATTTTTTATTGATGAAATTCCCGACTCTTCTGAATTTTCGGTAGAATGACGATGAAAAATGTAATTTTTAGTGTCGATGAAGATGGCTAGTTCACACTAAAGTGTAAACGATCATAAATTATTACTCGAAAGAATCACATCGATTGTCACATCTGTTCTTGAGTTATAGATACCGCCATCTCGAAAATTATAATGAAAATATCAATAGAATATTAACGAAACCCGAATTTTTAGTATTCAAATATCAACATCTACTTTAATTCATCTACATCGTAAATTCTCTCCATATTTGCAGAAAATAAACATCGCAGTCATTGCAATAACAATTATCACGGCTTCATGAAGCGAACAGTAAACAAATCTAACTATTAATTAATATCCTGACCACGATATCAATATTTGTTCAAACAACCAATTTAAAAATTGCTTCATACAACACCAACCCATTTCATCAATAATCAATTGCTACAAACATCTGATAACTGTTCAAATTCATAGTTTCATCATTACTCTGGAATCAATACCAATGAAATAGCCACATGATATGAATGCCACCAAAAATCATCACTAAAAACACTAAAATAATGAAAAAATCAAACTGAAGATCATCAATTGACGAATTTCTGTATCATCTACGTTAAAATATTCCTTAAAAATAAAATCAACACACTAAAATTCTAAAAACTCACATTTAAATCAAATTTTTGATTGCTCCAGCGATAGAATTGATGGGAAAAATATTTCTGGGAAATATGTCAACTGAAAAATATTTTTCATTAATTTTACCATCGAAAGCGCATACTGTGACCAATATGAACGTATGTAATGGCGTTTGTAGAATAATCCAACAGTAAAATCCGATGATTGGGGAGACGGTTACCGTTTTACTGCACTACCACTGAATTGTTATGGATTTTTTCTGCAAATGACCCATAGATGGATGTACAATAGGCAGGGTGATAACATAAATGATAATAAAACGACAATAAAATGGACTAAAGTAATAAAATAAAAATTCCAATACCATGGAAAGGTTCATTTTAATATTTTCCAATTGATTCTCATTCAATTTTAACACATCTTTAATTTTTTTAGCTAAAAAAATTATTTCTCCGTTAAAAAAACTGATAAATTTTTTCTTGTATTTATTCTTTCTCAGATTCGACAGTGCCAGTGATGCTCTGTTTATTGATCGAGAAGGGTCTGGCAATGGTGAGTGGTTATTTCAGTTTAGAAAGAATATTTGTCCAATTATTTTCCTATCAGAAATTTTTATATCGTCTTGGTAATGTTAGAATAAATATTTTCCTGTTTGTGAGACGTTTGGCTGAAGTATCCAAGCCACATGCACATAACTCTTAATCCAATTCAACACCATTGATCTCTCTGAAGTGGATATGGAATGTAAGCACCAGTTAACAACGTCCAATGCCACTTTATGATACTCAGGATCGAATAATTTCCATTCCGAAAATGTATTTCAAGTAAATCCTGAAAATATTCGCTAGAAATATTACTGAAACAGTGATAAAGGTGTAGATTTTCATGTTATTGTGTTCCAAACTCCATACAAATGCTAATCCGTATGAATGGAAAGACCCCCACGAGGCGAGGAAAAATGAAACAGCAACAATTTATGCTCCAACAAATTGAAATACTGTAATTGGATTTATTTTTAATCTTCTTCTCTTCATATGTATTTTCTTTTTTTTTCTGTTTATTCGTGTTCTCACAGAATATCATTGCCCACAGTCCAGGAATAGTCTTCCATGTTGTGAATCTTATTGTGATGGTGCTGATGCCAATGGTGGTGATCCATGTGAAGGATTCCGGATTTAGTTTGGGTGAGTGTTTGAAAAAATTTCGAGATTTGTTTCAAGTTTTGTAACTGGTCGATCTGGAAAACGGGTTTTCAGGATTATTCATTGAAAGGAAGCGCGAGGAAATTTCAATGAACCATTCCAAAATGTGCAATATAATTCCCAAAACCGAGTCCATGCATCAAAGCATCATGTGTCATGTTCTATGTAAATGTAAACGAGGATGCGGTAAACCTCAGCAATTCGTCTATCCTGCTTTCACTTGCATCCTTTGTTCCTTTCCCCTCAATACTCTTCTGCTTCACTATCGTATTCCGTTTATTCTACCGCGCCGGAGTTAGGAATCCAAAACCTTTCCAACCAGAGGTCAATCACACACATTGCCAGCGCGATTCTATCAGCCAAGTTAGATCTAATTCTCCTTAATTGAACATGAACTAGCTTTGATGCTGAACTTATTTCGCCCCATCAACATAGCTTCACTCACGTGAATCAACATTCAGCAAGCGATTCAGATTATTGAACAGGGATATTGAAACTTTGTTGATGTTGATCAGCAGATTTTAGCCCACACTTCCAATCTTGCTCCATCTCATTTGTTTCAACTAAATTTCACGAGACGTAACCGCGAGCAACACCATTCTCGCTTTTCATTCCTCATCGTATTCACATTCATCAGTGGATATGTCATCCGCGTTTACATGCAAATGCAATTACGTTTGCGTATATAACTCACAGACGTAGATGACGTAGTTGGACGACGTTGGAAGTTCTGTCTCTGTCGTATACACTTCACTAAAACGAATAATCGAGCGTCAAGAGCACATCAACTCCAGTTTCACCATTCATGCCAAATATATCAGTAATATGTAGAGACGCTAATGTCATCGTTGCCACTCACTGTTCCATCCAGTCACAATTCACAAATTAGATCTCATCTAGCAAAGATTGATATGATAAAGACGTGACATGGTCTAAGACAAAGTTCAGCTTAACTAGACACATAAATATTATCTGTGAATGTGATCAACCTGTTTGCAATGGAGACTTCACATTCACAAGATATCCTTTGATGCACAAGTTCGTACGCTCTTCTACTCAAACTTTTCAACCAATCCATGCACGAAGTATCCTGATACAAGAAAAGTATTTCGCAGAAGTATCTCCAACCCCATTTGACCTCTTAACATGTGAAAGGACTCAGGTGCTTTCCTCTTTTTATTTTGTTGGAAGAATCGAAACAAAGTTGATAGAGGATTTTGTATTCATTTCATCATTTTTTAACCTCACATTTCAAGTGAAAGATCCAGGTTGGGGATTGTGGATGAGACAGTCATGTGGAAATGTTTAGTGACGAGTGAAAAGTGAATGTGGAAGCGGACGAGGTAGATGAAAATATATAGTGGAAATGAATGTACAGTGCGCAATATTGTTGAGAGTGTATAGCAGCTCCAGTGGCTTTTGCAAAATTGAATAGCCCAAGGGGATTCTGATAGTCGACAGACTAAATCCGTTATACCGAATTTCTAGAACGATAATCCCACAAAAACAGATATTTGCCTGAAGCGAAACCTACGATTATATAGAAATTACTCTCGTGAATTTATATATCTCGTTAAACTTGACGATTTCATTTTTATTTTGTACATTTCCTTGAACACGGTTTGCTTCTTTTGTTGAAAGTCATTGCAATATTCAATTATCTCGAGATATTTTATCATTCAACGATAATTCTTCTCGAGAATTCTGTTAAATTTGATAGTAAAAATCTGCAGTCACTTCTCGTTGTGTTAATCATCATTACTGGTTTGAAAATTCAATTTCAGCTTCATCTCTGGTTGAAGGATTTGTGATTCTAAATAGATTTGAGTGACGTTGAATGTCTTTATTAAAATTAGAGATGAGTCTAAATTCAAAATATTGATCTAAGATTTATTTCAAATTTAGAAAATATTTAGAATCGATTTTAAACATTTCAGGACATCTAAAGATACTGGAAAAAAAGGTTGATTAAGAGATGAAAATTATTCCGACGCTGTTTAAAATGTGATCGATGTTGAAAGGATTTGTGGATTATTGATAATGAAAAAGCAGAAAATGATTTTTCCTTTGTTAAATTTTCTTGGAACGAGACCAAATTTTTCAGTTTGTGTAACGTGAGGATGAGAAAAAAGCAGCGATTTTGCGCCAAACGTAATCTGACCACGTCAATTATTCATTCTACCACTCGTCTATTGAGAAACCGTTGCTGCAGGCGACTGAATTATTTAGAACATTAATTTGGAAGATTGAAGTTACCAACTAAGAAAATACTCATTTACACTCGTTTGACAGTTTCGTTAATCCTCAAATTAGGCACATCTCCGACAATGTTGTCATCAATTTGGAATTGTATAGTGCTGTGGAATTATTTAGCAACTCGATTTTATCTTGAAATGAAACTTGAGATTTTCTTCTACAATTTCACTGACAGACAGTCAATGTGTGTTCATTAGTTATTAAATAAGACGAATGCAACGTAAGAAATTCATGATCAACGTCAATGTCTTGTTATTCTTATAAGAAATTTTTCTTCCGCATTATCAACTTACGTTGGTAGCTTCATTGTTTGAGTGACGTTGATTGTCGTTATCAATTTCATCTACAACACCGTCACTCTCACACTTTATCAAGTTATTGATTTCTACGAGAAAATCGATAATATTTTCTCACAAAAACATAGTTTTGATAAACTATCCGAATCAGTGACGTCCATCAGTATAATCTACAAGAAAAATTAGTCAACATCTTACTCGCATTCATAATTATTAATTTTTAGTCGTCTTCAAACATTCTCATCCAACCACAATCTCGACGTCCTCCAGAACAATTCTCCACCGGTTCACCTTGAACAATAACCAGAATAATTATCCGTCCACAATAACCTATGACAACCACAGAACATTACTTCATCACATCCTCATATTAATTAGTCAAAAGTGGGAAAAATTAGAGAAAAAATAGAACGAAAAAAAAAAAAAAAATTATCATCTCTTGCATAATGCAACTCTACCTCGTCTCTCTTTTATTTTTTCCTCTTTTATATTCTCTCGTCTAGCATCAACAGCACAACCAGTAATTCAACGCCGTGTTCAAATAGGAAAATGAGAAAGCCTCTCGTTTGAAAGAAAAAAAAAAAAGAGAGAGGAGAAATAAAATAAAAAAAATAGATGAAGAAAAAAATAGTAGAGAAAAATTATAAATAAAAGACCAGCGAGTGTATTACTCGACTTCAAACGAGAACGAGCTCGACGTACCGTAAAATTTCGCCAACGAAAAGGCGTGGATGGGCACGAAGAGACTATATAAAGTGGATGCTGGTAGTACGCATTGCTCTGCCGCAGTGTTTGTGATCTTATGTACACATACGGAACGTACACAATTACCTGAGATGTATATAAATAGTTGTGACGTTACTAGTTTTTTATCTAGGGAAAAAAAATGTATTTGAAATCCTGACAATCGTTGATATTCAATTGAAAATCACCTAAACCACAGTTCTAAAAGAATTTTTATGTCATCAACTAAATTTTAGTCGATATTTAACAAATATCATCAACATTCGGTCAGAATTTAGTTGAAAAGGTGAAAAACTACTGCGATTTTTAGTCAGATTAATAATTTTTAGTAGTTAGTAAATCACTAGTTTTTGCTAAAAAATTTATGCGAACTGTGATAAATTGTTGGCATCGAATAGGTGAACTAGTGAATAATTCTACATATAAGTTCAGTCAGTTGACTGAACTATCAAAGGATCCATTTACAAACACATCAATGGAATTGGATCGCTGCCAGACCCATTGAGTTTTATATTAAATAATACAATGCAATTGTTGTCAGCACATTGGTGTTATTTTGAATTGAATTCATTGTGAGAAATGTGGACGTCCAATGGAATAAGTTAGTTTGAAATTCAACTACAGTAGATAATTATTATTCAGTTGCATTTGAAATTCAACATTCAGGTTGTTTTTACGTGAAGTTTTAAATTTATTATGAAATGTTAATAATGTATGAGAAAGTTCTTGGATGAATTGATGAAACATTGAAATGAAATGGAGACGGGATACAAAATTTTGTATTTATATTGACCTAACTTCAAGTTGAAAGTTGTACAACACATTTTGCAGAGTGATACAGTTAAATGGAATTAGAGATGTAAATCAACACAGGAAATCGCGAATTATCATGCAGATGTTGAAATGCGATGCTGGAAATAATTTCACAGTGATGAGGATAACAATGAGAGGATAATAGTTGGTTGTTTCAATTATTCAGGATTATGCTGAATATTTTTAGGGGATGAGAATTGTTGAAATGTCTTTGTAGATGTCTGAGTATATATGCGATATTTTGCCATGGCTTTAAAACATGAGGAAAAATATTAATACCACATGTAATAGCATAATTCTAGTTCAGGACACGGAGGATTTTCTTGTAAATCTAATGGATATTGTTTTTCAGAAATGCGTTGCTTAGTTACTGAGATATCGAGTCAGCCATGACAAAAAGCATTTTCGGAAATGTTGATGTCGATGTTCGGGGTGAAAATTGTTCACCAAATGTTATTTTTTTATTAACAAAAATGATTTTCGAATTCATTAAACTTATGTTCTCATTTTAGAATTGCAAATAATGCATAACTGTAAATAGTTGAATAATTTGAAAATTGGTGAAGTCGATATCGTTGAAATTATTGAGCTCGTTCAAGGTGGGAATTGTTCGAATATCTTGAATATTCCGGTTTAGCTCAAGAATTCAGTTCCGTAACTCCAATATATCTACAAATGTCCGTGGTGAATTCCATCGCTTTGGAGAGCGAATTATATTTACACCGGAAACTACCAAAATGAAAGAAGAAGGAACCGGAGGAAAACGAAACGAAATATTTCAATATTTTTATTTATTCTCGTCTATTTTTGGTGCTGAGGGGTTGTTGACATGATTATGAAACTAATTTTACAGTTCAATGTGAGAGAAAAAATTAGTTGCGGGGGATAAAAAATTTTTTTGACAAGCAAACAACCGGTGAGAAAAAATAAAAACAAACAACATTAAAGTTGAAAATGAATGTGTGAGGTTTGCCAAGATGGTAGCTCGTATATACACTCACAGTAACTCACAACGGTGATTACACTTCCTTGCCAGGGTTGGTACCAGTGCCAGCAAAGCGACGAAGGTTTTCTTGTGCGAAACTATATTGTCGTATATATTCGGTAGGGATTTTGTCGTGACGTAAGTAGCGAATTACCTCTACAATGTAAATCATTCTTGTTACTACATTAAACGTAAACCAAAACCGCACGACAATTTCTAAGGAGAGGACAGAATAAGCACAGAAGAAAAAACAAGAAAGTAAACATTTGATGAAGTGAGGAAAATTATCAGTTGATTTTCTTTTCCAATTCTGATCCACATTTTACAATTTTTTATTGATTTTAAGCAATTTGAAGGAAAGCAATCAATCAGGAATCCAATTCTACATCCAAACTAGCAAAAATTGACGAAATTTTTAGTTAAAAATTCCTTAAAATTTTGAAGTTAAGCCAAAAAATAATCTAAGAAAACTGAAAAAAACTTTGTAAATTCATTGATGGTCTTATTCTACATATCACAAATCATTTTTCATTCTACATAATTTCATTCCTCGAAAGAAAATCTCAGGGGTGAAATGTTGATATTTTTCTCTACTCACATTTGGCAAGTAGGGGTGTAAAAAAAAATTGATAGAGAGAAGAGAATGGTTGGTAGTAAGTTTTATTTTTACTCCTCTCTATTTTCTCGATTTTCATCCATCTTTTCTCCCTCTTCTACTTTCGATTTTTTCGCTGTATTCATTTTTTTCCCTCTCATCTTATTTATTCATTTTCTTTTTTTCTCACACTCGATGTTATTGAGACTCGATAGGTATATGAACGAAAATGAGAACGTTGTTGAGAATTGTTCAGTCGTGTGTGCAACGTGACAATTGTATACGTGACACCATGAAGAAATAACAACACAAAATAAAAATAAAAACAAGTGAGGGAAGAAAAAATGAAAATAAATTTATGAAAAAGAGAATAAAATGGAGTAAAAACATTAGCCGAATGTTACAAAATTCTTTTCAGACGTTGCGTAATATTTTTATGATGTAAATATTAAAATTATTTTTGTATTTGAATTTCATGTGAATGTGCACTATCTTGGATTCGTGAAATGTTCTGTTTTATATTTTTTCTATCAGTAAAAAACAAATCATACGAACGAGAATACAACTGGTAAATTTATTACGTGAGATATCGATAAAACGTATGAGGAAACTTGCAAGTTATCTCGTAGTGATCTGTATAAGAAACGCGAACGAGTTTACGCATAAATAAATTTTGAAATGGAATTGGAAATTGAGATGAATGGGAGAAATAAAAGAACGATGAAATGAAAAATAATTCTAAGGGAAAATGTGATGATCAGGTGATGGAAATGAGACGATTAGAATCGAAATTAAAATTATCAAATTCCAGCAAAGTAAAGAAATCAATTAAAAATATCAGAGGGAAAAAATTTGTTGAAATGATGAAGATGGAAAAATTAATTCAAGAAACGAATTAAAATCGAAATGAGAAGTAGTGAAGGGATTCAAAAACTTCTCATTTTGTCGGATAAACGAACAGTATGAAACAATTTTTATCTGAACGGGAATAAAAATAAAATTCCCTTTCACATATTCTGACAAAAATAAATTTTCAATTGATTTTACCACCCTCAGTACAAGACAGTCACGGAAATGAATAAAAATAGGAATTGAAATAAATCCTCATTTGCCACACGACAAAATCCTAATCCAACTTTCCTCCAATCCACGTCAAATTCATATTTCACACAAGTTATAAAATCCCAGATATAGAAAATCGTGCCGTTCCCATCTGAATAATAAATCGCATATCCAACTGTCGATTATCTTCATCAACTCGAAAAGGAATTCTCAATATAAAAATTAAAAAAACCGTCATTGAAATTAAACACAAAGCAAGCAAAAAGAAAGAAACAAAATGACAATAAATCCAAGAAATAATTCAATTAATAAATAATGTAAATCCCAATGTAATTTTCTGTTTCACTTAAATGTTTCATTTATAAATATTCATTTGACGTATTTCTGCCCATTTATTTCACTTTTATCTGTGTCGCGACATTATGCAATTACCTCGTCCGTTATTTTTATATTTTCCATCGGGATATTGCACTGCTATACGATTTTATACTTTCATTCACTTCACTTGTATTCAATATTTGATCATAAAGTGGACTAATGGAGTATTAAAAGAAGGACTGAATTGCAAATGATAGATCTATCGCCATGATAATTAATATCTCTCGTGATTTCACGTAATTGTCACAGATATTTATTATTCATGAATGACTAATGTGCACTCTCGCTCTATCAATAAATAACGGATTTGAATTTGAATCTCTATCAAATGAACAATACCGCTTTATTCCAACGTTTCTGCAAAATTTTCATTTTTTTCCTGTCCGATCGATAAAAGCGGAAATGATTTTTCCATCAATAATTATCGGCCTCGGTCGATATTTCTTCGATTTTTGTTATTATTTTATTCATGTTTTTATCCACCAATCACGATGAATCTGTTGATATGTTGTAGTGTGTTGGTTCAATAAAGGAATAAATATGAGAAGATGTTGATGGACTGTTGTGTTGACACTTTTCATGATGTATGATAATAAGATTTTCTCGTGAATTTCCCATGGGATAATGAAGTTTCACATGGGACAAAGGGAATCCCTGAGTGAGAAGAGAGCACTGTCTGACACACAAGGAACAAAGTGTGCTGATATAGTTGTGAAAAATAATAGTAATAGTTACCGAAACAGTGGAAGTAGTCGTTGGAGTGGGAATGTCATGGCAGCGAAAGCGAATGTGAGATAAATAGATTTATACGCGTCGTGTACATTCACGAGAGTTCTGTGAACAAAAGAATATAAGAAAGAGGTTTATTTAGAAACAGGAAAATGGGAAAATGGGATAATAAAAAAAAGGGAGGAAAGAAAGAAAAAAAAATGGTGGGGAGAGATGAAATAATGGTAGAGGGGTGGATCGTGAAAGAGACGGAATTGATAAAGGATTTTTCATACATTTTTTTATGTTTGGTCTTTTAATTTTGTTATTTAAAATATTGACGGTGATTTCAAGGGTGTGCAGAATTTTTTTTTTTTTTTATGTGGTTTATTTAGAATCTGGAGAATGGAGGAATGTGATAACAGAGGGGAATAATTAATAATTATGAATAAATCAAGGGGATAAAAGTGAAGAGGCAAATATGATGAGGGAGTTTTTTCGTTGTCTGATTTGGTGTTGCAACATTCAATGAATTATTGATGGAGAGTTTTCGTAATATTTTGGATTTTGAATGGACAAAGTTGATTAAAAATTTCAAGGGAATGTAAATTCTTTTGAATAATTTTACACGAAATTTGATGATGATTTTTTTGTATTTTTATTTACAGTTGGTGCAATATATGTCTGCATGCTGTACGCAGTTTTGTTTTTAAAATTGTGGTCGTACGTGCAAGTGAACATGTGGTGTCGTATGAGTGAAAAAAATAGTTCAACATCGCATGGAAGAATGCGGAGACAATCATTTTCATACAGCAGTTTGAAATGTGAGTACATGAAAATTATTTTCTTTTGTTTTCGCCATGTTTTAAGAATTTTTAACGCTAATTTCCGTCTGATTAGTCTAATTTTTAGACTTAATAATTCAACAACTCCAACCTTTGTGGACTTTTTATGAAAAGCAATCAAGTAAAGATAAATAAAAATAGACGACGATCTCTTATCATTTCCCCATTCTTAATTGTCACATTTCTTTCTATTTTTTCCTCGAACAATTTTCTAAATATATTGTTTTTTACCAGGTAAGCAATAAAAATATAATGACAGCTTGCGACAGAGCAGTCGTATGGCCATTGCACGATATTTGTTGCGTGTCAGAAAGTCATTTCATTCCAATGAGTTTCTGAAAATATATCCGCTGCCATTTTTAGCAAAAAGTCGATCGCTCCGTGACAATCATTGCGTGATATATTCACTACAAATACCTCGACGATATCAAGATATTGGAGTGAAAGAAAAAAATTTATCCGTTTATTTTTAAATACACAGGAAAATACACAAAACATCATTTCAATTGTCATAAAATTTCTTCCAGTTCAACAAGTTCAATGATAGTCATCTTGTTAAATTATTTTACTCAATCCTCGTGAAAAAATATTTATCATTAACATTTGTGATTCTTTTCTTTCTCTTTCAATCACGCCCTCGGATATTTTTCAAGATCCAAAGTAATCCTGCCTTTGTGCCGGAGGATACCACTTGGATTTTGTAGCTCGGTTCATATATCTTTAAAGTCACCACTGAGAAATGGCTATGTAGTACATGTATGTGTAAACATTGTGCAGATGCAAGCACACGTAGAGAAAGTGGTGAGTGTGGTCGAGTTATGGGTGGTAGAAATCTCGCAAATTAACTCGACATCGTCGAATGAATCGAGCATGTATTGTACGTATATGTGTTGGATAACGAAAGTGGTAGAGAAATAAAAAGTGGAAAAGGGTGAATTTTCTTCGGTAACATGAACGCTCGCAATTTTCTTTAGGGAACAATTGCCACGACAACCCTTAAATCTACTCAATGCCAAAGACACGCCCGTAAATGCAACGTTTCGTACAATTACTGTGGACTCTACTCCATTTTCAAGGATGCAAGGCAAGAAGAATTAGAAATGTTTTATTTGATAGAAGAAAGAATTCTTCATCCTGATCATTTTCACGTTTGCACAAAAATTTTCCAACTGTTATTTCCGTGATTTTAAGGGTTGGAAAACTACTAAAAAACCCTAGTTTTTCCGATTTTTAGAGTGTAAGAAGAATTTTAGTAATTGAATTCACGAAATTCACACAGATATCAACAATATCTCAACAATTTCCTCTTAAAATACAACTAAATCTCTTGAAATTCCAAATAAAACGATCTTCGTAGTTTCAATTGGCAACTGTCGATGCAAAATATTCAATAATAAATGCCTCCAGATATTTCTGTATCGAATTTCAATCGCGCAGAGGAACTCAGAGTTGAAAAAAGGAAAATAAAGCGAACAAAAATGGAATAAAAATGTAAAATGCAAAAAAAAGAAATTAAAAAAAAATGGCATACATAAATTTTTAAGAATTCCAAGTGAAGCTCTATTGGATATATATATATGTGTGTATATAGTATTGGAAGTGCCTGCTGCATATTCGATGAAACCGAGAACGCGACGTCGCTGCCTGATACACACTCAACACACTCATACACGCACACACTCGTTCACATTTTATATTTATATTTTACATGTATATATATTTAGCAAAAGGTCTGAAGTCTTGACGGAAGTTAACGTCGTTATCGTCGATTCACGAATAAGCTATAAAGTCTCGTCATTACCAATTCGCAAATAAATATATAAATAAATGTTCACATCTGTATATCTATATATCTACTTCGCAAATTTATCGGTTATTGATTCACTCGTATGGAGCTTTTATTACTTTACAACCCCCAAAAAAACTAGTAAAAGATCATAATTTTATATAAATTTTTGCTAATTTGCCGAGTAGAAGAACCGTTTGGTTGTTCTGAAGAATAATTTTCTCGCATCACCAAAAATCAACGATTCCAACTGGCCAAACACTAAAAACACACCAACTCACACTCGTCCGATAAAATCCAACAGATGGATATCTCATAAAAAAAGGGGGAGAGAAATAAATAAAAAAGAAGAAGAAAAAACCCCCCGGCCATTCCCCATAGACAAGCAATAAAAAATAAACGTCTGGAATTTCATTTAGGGCAAATGGTTGGCGCTCGTTACGTTGGCACGAAAGCGACACGTCAGAAAACTACGACACAGATATAGAAATACCATCTCCACAATTCATCCGATAATAACAGGATGTGAGGATAAGTAAAAGAGAATCAGCAATGCCAACACCGTCCAAATAATACAGACAAAGGAGAAGTGAACATAGAAGAATTGAAAAAAGAACTCTTAGCACTCGACAGAGAGAAGCTGATGAATAAAAAGAAAAGGAGAAAAAGGAGAAAAAATAAGAGAAAATGAAGGAGGATGAGACGCAGATGATGGTGAGACGTCGACGAGAGACATCGTTGGCGCGTTGTTGCTCGTAATCCCTCGCTATCTTGTTCGGTTCGGGGATATTCCTTAGAGGAAGCCGGAGCGTGAAGATAAGAAGAGAGATGAGATGTATATATGTATTTGTGAATGGTATAGAATAAGGGTTGGAGTAGGGGGATGAATTTTCTTGGGTTGTGATCGAGATCGAAAAGGGTCTTGGGTTTATAGCGTGACGACGAGGTGTACGAGACTTGCATACAATGTTCAACCCAATCTTGTTCTTATTTGAATTCCAGATTGAGATTATCTATCGGATTTGGATAATTGAAGAAATTCTATCAGTTATCCATGCAATGAGCTCAAAGAGTATGCGTAATGTGGAAGAATTCGGGGCGGGTTTGGGGGTGAATGTGATAGATTTGAAGATTGAGATGGATACGGAGAGTCAATCAAGAGCTTCATAGTTCCATTAGAGATATTTTTTTGGGGGTGTGTTTTACATGCGAGGTTTTTTTAGGGAGTAACGAGGAAGGGGTTGTTTGTAGGTTCATATTTTTTTTAGCTGTAGAAATTATTCTTGGGCAGTATGTGATCGAGGAGAAGATGCGAATTTATTGGCAGTCGAATAATTTTTTTAATGTGACAAGGAAAATTTGGGGTTTTTTTATCAATTTGATCGGGTTTTAATTCTAGTGCTTGTTCACTCTTGTTATGTTCGCTTTGTTAATGTGTTACAGCTGCAGCAGAATACAATGAACACGAGTTTGATGATTTACCACCCCATGACGATGATGGTGATAAACTAACGAAGCAATTGGTACAATATCCAGATAATCTTCATATTCGTGATCTTGTTTACTTTATTCTTGCACCAACACTCTGCTATGAATTAAATTTCCCACGAACGGATCGAATACGCAAAAGGTATACACGAATATTCACGCTATTAGCACGCTAGAATACGCCCATCAACATTCGTAAGTGAATGGCATATTCGAATTGGAACGCAATGCAAATAGTCATTTTTGTGTTTGTGTGAATAAATTGAAATTTTCGATAATTGGAAAAATTGTAATTTGAAAACTGATGGAACCATTCACATCATCATCACGATAAAATTTCCGCAATCGTTGCCGCTTTTATCTCACCTCTCCACTTTTTCATCCCCTAAAAAATTCGATTTCTCACAATCATTTCAATATACCAAAAAATTCAAATTTACGCAACGAAAATATTTTTTCTCTCCCTTTCTCTCATCACAACGGACTCTCCACTTCCTACCTCATCCACGCGTATTCAAACCCACCCCCACACGTTTCAATCCCGATTTTAGTAAAACACAACGATGAAGAACGTCGAATAAAAGAGAAAGAAAGAAACGGACGTTAAAATCAATCGATTTGATCCGTCTATTTCACCTCTATTGAATTTAACCTCTTCATAGAATTGAATCAGTCTCCCCCATTTTCCACTCCTCACCCACCACCACATTACCCTCTTGTCTCTCTTTCTCTCCAAGTATCAAAAGAATAAGAACGCGAGTGTACAAAAGCAGAACTGCAACTCAAGTAAGATAAATAAAGAAAAATAAAACGTATACATATTGATGAAAAAAGTTTTTTGCTTAGTAAATGAGCTTCTTTCTGTCTTTTGCTTTCTCGCCTTTCGTTATCCCCACATTCTTTCGCTTCTTTTATTCTTCCTCATCTAAAGCTCTAACACTTGGTGTTATCTGCATTTTCTGTTCATCTACAACTCCCACTTTGCCACTTCTCGTTCAGCATTTCCCTCTTTTATTTATTTCTCCTTTTATTCTTTCACTTTTCCACCATTATTTCACTCTTCGCAACTTTCCTACCAGTTCATTTCAAACATTTTTATTTTTATTTCATTGTATTCTATTTTTATTTATCTCTTTTTCTTCTTTTCATTTTTGTACGGAATGGGCGTTTGGTTTTTTCCATTCGTTTCTCTTTCATGAAGTAAAAGCCAAGAAAACGTAAGCCACTGTGGCCCGTGAAAAGAGAGTACAAGTGAAGACAGAGTTGGTGGATTGTCGGCGCCCACTCGTTCGAATTAGATTCGAGTGGTGAGAGCGTGCGAGGCCAGCCACTATTGTTGCAAAAGATGCTATGAAGAAAGCAACGAATTTTCTATCTTCATTCGTGTGGTGGTCTCACTCGAGTTCACTTAGTTTCTTTCTCCATCTTCTTTCAGTCTCTTACGCTGTGCGAGCAGCTACGAATAGATTCAACGAGTGATGTATTCTCGTTGCACTTGCAACCTCTTTTTTTTTAACCTACTCCATATATTTACTTCACTTCTTTTCTTTCCCCTCATTTTTGTTCCTTTTTTTCCTAGTTGCTTTCCATTTCTCCCCCCTTCGTTTTTTTTTTTTTTTTTCACTACATAAACTCACAATGTATATAAGCCAAAAGATGTACGATGTCCCTCGAGAGCTGAGCGCATCTTCACCATTATCCTGAAGCCTTGCGAGAGGGTAAAAAAAGTTTTTCTCATTAAATTCATCTTGTAGCATTTTTTTCCTCCCCCCCTTTCGCTTTCATTTTTACAATATTTCGTCCAGCTTTTTCATACCCTCCTAATCATGATTTTGTCTTGTTTATCTGTTCATCTGTTTGTCTTCCAGATTTCTGATGAAACGGATTTTTGAAGTGTTTGTTGGTTGCCAAGTTATCATGTCGCTCTGCCAACAGTGGATCATCCCGTCAGTGAAGAATTCACTGATACCATTCACGGTAAGTGATGAAATTCATTTGATGTGTCAGAACAAACAGAACATTCATAAGTCACCAATGAAATGAACAACCAGAGAAAAGTTTTTGTGCTCAAGAAGAAAAATAGAAATTGCCAGTTGAAAAAATCAGGATTCTCCAATGACAGTTTAAATTACAATGGAACCCAATACAAAGCATCAAGATGTTGAAACTTGTTGGCTTGTCCGGAATGTCAAGCAACAAGCCAAATGGTGACAAAGAGAACGGGTAGGATGAAGACGAGAAATACATAGCGAGTAAGAGAGTGAGATACATAGTAAGTGGCCGGGTAGTTTGTGAAAGTGGTTAATCGTGAATACGAAAGTTGGCGACGCGCCTTGCCTAACTTCACCACTCCAACACCATCTATCTTTCCACATTGCCCTCAATGTTATATGGCCAAAGACTGCATTCACTGTGGTATATATTCAAACCAAGAGTATATCCAACTTCTACATAGCAAAGTCTCTCCAAAGGTAATCCTGAAGCGTGTACGTATTTCCGAACGCGCCCTTTAAACCTCCAACCTCCTCTCACTTTGGTTCACTTGCTCATTGTGACCCCATACGCCAATGTATAAACCTCTGTGTTATAGAACCGTCAAGCTTCACATCGTGCAAGTACTCTTAACTAACCTCTAGATGTACTCACTCGCATGCCAACCTCATTCCTTCCACCATACTGTGCTTGTCGTTACCAAAGACCATGTCCATGCATACATAGACACTTCCGTCAACTTTCCACATCTTGGACCCTGTCGCTATTATCGTTTAAATTTTGTTTCATATCACGATGATGTTGGTGCGTTCAATTTCACAACTCTCCCACCTTTACTCACACAATTAATCCCACTAAGTTTCATGAATTTATAATAAACTGTACATCAGTTGTTATGTTAGTTTGTTACTTTACCGACGTTGATGAGTGAAATAGGGGAATCCCCTTCGAAAGTACGTGCTCGTTCTGTTCAATGGGGTATTTTTGTCACGTTGATGTATCGATTTGATTCTAGTTCAGACTATACCGAAGGGGATTATGAACAGATTGGAAGTCGATTAACGCCAATTTATCGATTAGTTTCTGCGGAATTGTATCAGCGAGTTGGGCAAACTGTTGATGAGAGATGAGATTTTGTTTAACGTTTTAGTCGCGAATTTCTGATGCTTTTGTGTACTCTGAGTGGATTATAGGGGAATGAAATGTGAAAATAGTTGGGGAAATGTTCTTGGAGGTTATGAATGTCATATAAATTATCTCTGTATTGTCGCCCGTGTGAATTTTTATCAAGTTCATTTATTCTCCATTTTTATTTATCATTTTGTTTTCATCTTTTACTTTTCAATTGTCTTTTTGTCATTATCACTTTTTTTTGCCTCTAGTTCAACAGAGAGATGTGGAAATACAAAGTTCATTTTACAAGTTGAAAGAGATGAGGTCGTTGTGACTTGAGTGACTTTTAATTTTATTCATGTCTTTTATCTACGAACCGTCGCGCAACTCATCGGAATGAACATACACATTTATATATTGTGCTTGTGTCATTTGTTGGAGAAAAGGAAAAAGAGATTTCTCGTGCTTTTTATATTAATTTCAAAATGACAAGAGTGGAATGAAAAAAAAAATTTGCTGGATGGATTCGTGGAAGGAAAAAAAAGGAAATGAATTTTTATGGGTTGAGTATGGAATGAAATAAAATCGTGAAGGGAGATAGAGGAAAAAATATGGAAAAGCTGATGAATTGTTGGAAGTTTTTTTTTTCACATAGACACTGCATATTTGTTTATTTTCAGATGAAAATTTGTGACAAGAAGTGTATGAAGTAATGAGTGAAAAATAGTTGGTGAAAATTCTTCTCTTTTCGAATAAAAGATTGTGAAATTTATTTCCCTTATTTGTTCTTTTCTTCCCCTAACAGGAAACATCGAAAAAAGTTTTGAGGTTTTTCGAAGTTAAAGGTCTGCAGTTTGTGAGAAAAATATTGGACTTGGAGAAATTCTCTTGCATGAAGTTGATATATTCATTTTGAAATATGAAGTTGGAGATTGAATTTATTTGTCGTACTTCTGTGAGTGCAAATGGTCGTTCAACGTTCAATACTTGACTGTATTAACCATGAAAACTTCTAACAATTCTTGTTTGTTCAGTTGAGCGGAAAAAAATTTAACCATCGAGATTAAAATTTATTTGTGTCTATCAATAAAAATAGTTTCACCCTCCAATAATATTCAACAATGCGTCCCACCAAATCCCAACGAAAAAATTCCTATAAAATTTCATTAACCATCCCTCAAATAAAAAATGAAGCTAAAAATTCCCCAGGCATTTTTTTTTTCTAATATTCGAAAACCAAAATAGCAAATAGACCCCAAATGCGATAGATAAAAATTTGAAAGTTAAATAAAATTACAATAAATATTTATTACTGCGCTTTGACATGCTCTTACATATTTCTCTACATTTTATCATCCACATTTTTGTCGAGTTTGCTGTGATGTTAGGAGAGAGCGAGATAATATGCCATACGTGGCATTACACTTCCTCCCTTGGAATCCACAAGAATATTTCATGTTAGCATGGTGGTTATATCTCCACATATCTCTCTCCATATACAAAATACAATACCAACCACATGAGAAGTGGGTGGAGCGTATGAAAAAGAGCAAAGGAGCAAGGGGGACAACAAATAGAATGAGAAAAAAGAACGAAAGATAAAAGCTGATATGTTGCAGGAGCTTGCAAGATGTACAATCTCAAAGACCACAAGTATTCCCACTGCCATTGCTATTTGCCTCTTCTTTTTATGTTTCTCTTTATCTCCTTTGCACATTTATTCTATTCTCATATGATTATGTATTCAATATCATACAGCAAACATAACCTCAACGTTGTAACAAATTTCTAAATAATTTCCTCTCTACTTTCATCAAGATATTCAATATCCAATTGAATTTTTAACAATTTCTTTCTGTTATAACTGCGACAGAATAAGATTTAAAATTTATTCACGTGAATAAATTTGCTTAAAATCATCAAATTCACCTTTTTTAAGAATACAATTGGTCTGATACTTCCAACTCATTGGGAAAATGTAGAACGAAGCGATGATTTTTCAGTATAAAATTTTACGAGAGTGTTTCTGCAGTTTAACAATTATTTTTACATATTCTCTCGCTGAAAACTTTATTCTTTGTAATCTCATTAGTCCCAATTCGCACTCGGAACAAAACACGGCAGAAATAATTATTAAAAACTGCACTTTCATTCAATCTCTGCTCAACTAAAATCCTCTTCACATATTCATATTATTTCATAAAAATAACGTAAAACAAATACGTTTGTGAGATGAACAAAAGACGTGAAAGCATTATTTATGTTTGTATGTGGAAAGATGAGAGAACGTTGAAAAACAGTGCACGAGAAAGATTCTGAACATGAACAAGAGAATACGGATAAATATATAGAGTTTGTAGGTATATACGAAGCAAAAGTTACTCCAATTCTGATTATTCGTCTCTATTAAATGTATGTAGAGACATAAGAGAAAACATATTTCTAGTACAGGATTTACCCGACGGGTACCTTCTCTTTACTTCAACTACAAGTTCAAAAGTACGCTGTCTACAACTTCAAAGTTTTGTCTCGTCTTCTTCAACGTATCGTGTTCCATATATTTCATATATTTATAATGTTTTTTATTTGATCTAGTTTATGAAAATGTCATTGTTAATAATAAGAAAAGAATTGTGGAAAATTTCGTTTGGTTATTCGGTTTAAGATTAAATGTGTGTGTCATTTCATTTTATTTTTTATTATCAATCGAGTTATATTTTTTTCTCTCGTCAGTAATTGTTGTTTTTATTTTTTTTAGAATATGGACGTTGCACTGGCGGCTGAGAGATTGTTGAAACTTGCGGTGAGTTAATTTTTTCTCGGTTTATTTTAAAATTTACAATTTAATCTGATTTTTGTTAATGATTTGTCCTCCTTTTCGTTGTTTTGTGTTTCAATTTCAATTTCTTGGCACAGTGACTGCTAAAACTGATAAATATGAGATGGAATTGATAAACCACTGAAACATTGAACATAAAAACGAACATTTTAAGATATCCCAACTAAAATTCGGAGATTTAATTCGAAATTTATTGGACCACAGGGCCTGGCGGGTCTTACATTTTTGTAGAGTTGGAGAGACATTGTAAAAATCCTCCCTCCGGTTAATTTTATCGGTCTCCTCACACGATTCATGATCATCAGCACTGAGTATCGTTTTTTAGGATGTAAATCATACCAATTGAGTTGAAATATCGTCTGGCTAATGTTGTCACTCTGAAAAAGAACAAAAATTCCACCATGCAAATGTTCAAGGACATTGAAGAACTAATTGATCAATGAATTGTTAATTAATAATCGCCTCTCTCACATTCTCGATCAATTTATCACCTAGCCAACAAAATATCATAAATATCGGTGCGACAGCAACAATATAAACAATGTGCCAAAGCATTGCGACAATTTCATTGTTGTAGTAACTCTGAAATCAAAAATAACCGAAAAATTTTCTTAATTGTTTTATAATTTATTAATCAACTGATTATTTCCACCTCACCTTGAATAATTCATAACCATTTGAACACATAGAAATAGTTCCCGGTATCAATTGCAAAAACATTATCTCACTCGAACAATTTTGCATTATTTCAGCAAAGCTGAAAAAAGACATAAAAATTTTTAAGACAAACTAAAATTTCACATTTTTCTCTATTCATCATTAATTATTGTTATGCTTTTGTTACCAAACCCACTCAATTATTGAATTGTGTTTATCGACGATACATTTTAAGCAACAACAATGGCACTGAATTAATTTCTCCATTTCATTGTTATTTTTGCTAAAATTGTTATGATAAATAATTCCGCGATAATTTTTTATCTTCTCACGTAATATTCCAATTTGTCCACAACAATGATTCATCATCATTATCAAACAGATGTCAATTGTTGCTGTAACAATAACCCCATCGATTGTCAATATGGATTGTGTAAATAAAATTATTTCATGATTCGGTGATGATTCCCATGATGGTAAATATGAAACAGCAAATACGAGTCGTTTATGATTTCCAGTTTTGGAGTCAGTGATAATTGGAACAATTATCCAAACTGAAACAACAAACATTTTTAATTAATAAACAATTTTAAAGTGTTGAGAAGAAAAGAGGAGCAAAACTGAATGCAACTGGAATTGAATTTTTTGTCAAATAATTCAAGCAAATGAGACAAATGAGAGAACTTTCACATTTAATTTATTCTAATTTAATTGCAGAAAATATTTAATGGAATAATTATTTTTTTCAATTCTCACCAACTGTTCCCAATGTAAATCCAAAAATAATTAACAATTTTAAACGATTCGTTAACTTGGCATAATTGATCATAATTTTACGATCACGATAATGAAGAAATTGTGAATAATTCCAATTCTCTTTCATCGTATTGAATAAAATTAACAACAAATCACTGTGATATTTAATTAAACAACGTTGTATGAGTGTGTGAGTGTATAATGAAGCTCGGAATATTTTAAACAAAACACTGTCGCTATTTTCATGGTAAAAACAGCCAAACAGTGAAGAAATCGCTGCACAACCTGCCAATGTGACTGATATCACAAATTTAACATTGAAAAATTGATTTTCATGCGGCCACAAACCATTAACCACCAAACTATTTTTCAATATTCCAATTTCATGATTAAAAAATTTATTTTCAATTTTTTTCTTCACCATAACTGACAAATCCACTCAGAACTGACCAAACATCGTTGGAACTATTCGACTTGTGACAAACTCCACTACACAACTGACATCAAGAAATAAAAATGTCCGAAATTAGGAACGGAAGAAAGTTACAAATTGTTCCCATGATGGACCATTGAATTATTGAATAATGTGAAAAAATTGTTTGCTCGATCCTAATTCATTTGATCGTTTAGCATTGGTTGGATAAAAATTGTTAATTCATGTGCACTGATGAAAGGAAAACAAAGGATAAAACCCCGCTGATGATATTTAATCAAATTATAAATTCATGACACACTTAATATGAGTTTGATCGTCAATTCCACTTCTTTTATTCCCTTCCACAATCACTCAATCCCCTCCATTAACTATCAACACCACCCCAACTCGAGAAAATTCACGATTATGGTCCAATAACCTAAAAAAATTACGTAAAATCCTATTTTAAATAACCCAACGTCTCTACAACTCCCCAACTTATATAAAATAACCACAATGAACAACATCATGAACATCAATCACTGTTCAGCGTAAAATGAAAATATTTATTCATCATTGAATGAAAAATTCCTAACCTCATATCAAAATTATTCAACAAAATAAATTAAAAATGACTGAAATGTACAAATAAATGAATAAATAAATAAAGCAGACTGGACAGTTGGGAGAAATCCAAAGAAGCTCCAGGGCAGTTGCACATACATCAAAGAAAATTTCCTTCCACCCTCCACCCTTATTTCTATTTCTTTCTCACACACATGGTAGACGTTTGAGTGTTTGGTTCGCAATGGGATCTTTTCCGTGACTCCTCGGACTCTGTACAGTGCTTTGTGGTCTGGCTGTGACGTGTCACGAACAACCGTTGGCACAGCCACAAATATCTTGGTGCTATGTACATAAATGTGTGTGGATTCACAGTGACACAGTACAAATATAAGAAAAGACATGGGATGAAATGAAATAGGACGATTATATAGAGTTGGGGTGTGAGTTGGAAAGTTATAGGACAGGGTGACACCAACCCAAAGAAGCAATGAAGAAGAAAAAGGAAATTAAAATGTCAGAAGAAAAAGTTTCTTTGCATATTTTATTATTTATTTGTTTTTCTTTTTGTTTAGTTCCTTTTCCTATTTTTGGTGGATAATGGAGTAGTTAAGTGTTGAGAGAATATCGTAGGATTGTGAAAAAAATTCTGGGAGATGAGCAAATTTTTTAAGTCATGAGAGGTTTCTTGGTTTTTTTAAGGGTTGATGAGGAATTATTTTTATCCTTCAGTTTTTTCGGGGGTGGTTCAGAAGTTTTTCATCGTCTATCTCACGAAAAATTGGAAGGAATATTTTTCAATTGATTGAAAAAATTCGAAAAAACAAAAATACCAAAAATTAGTTTTTACCACAACACTTCTTCACGCCCTTCCACATCCTGAAAAAACCATTCTATCCTCTTCGTTTCATTAATAAATTCGTTGTGCATTTGTCAAAATGATTTCTCTTTCTTAATTTCTCTCGCCTTTATATTTATCACGATTTTTCTTCTATCTCTCAACTGGTCTTCTTCATTTTTATTGCCTTGCTGGTTGTCCTGTCAGTTTCTCTAACTCACCCTTCTCACAATCCACCATATTTCCACCCCTCGTGGGATCAAAGGATTCAAGTTGAAATTGCAACCACGCCCGAGAATATTGCGCGGCTCTCGAATAGGTCACTCGAGTGCCGCCGATAGGAATATAAAGACGATGGTGAGAGTTTTCAAAGTTAGTCCATTGTACTCAGTGTAGATGTGTTGAGTCCAAACGAGCAAACAGACGATTGCGAAACGCTGAAGAGAAGGAAGAAAAAAAAAAGAAGGGACGATAAAAAAACAAAAAGATAAATAAAAAATATTGAATGATTTAAAAGTTGGAAATATTTCTACAAGTTTTTCAAGTGGCTGCAAGTTTCGTTATATTTTTCATCCCGAATGCAAACTCATCTCCAAAAAAATAAATAATCCAACAATCAATCTCCACTTTGTCTCTATCCAATTAATTAAATTTTCTTTTCTCTTTTACAAAATGTTTCAGATACCAAATCATTTACTGTGGCTGTGCTTTTTCTATTTATTTTTCCATTCATACCTGAACCTGATGGGTGAATTGTTGCACTTTGCAGATCGTAATTTCTATTGCGATTGGTGGAATGCAAATAACATCGACACATTTTGGCGCACATGGAATATGGTTGTACATCGTTGGGCTGTAAGGTTGGTAAAACATTTGCATAATAAATTTATTGTTGGTAGTAACGATTTGTGAAAGGTTCCCAACACACTTCATTCAATTTCCTCAATCCTCATTGGATATTCGTATTGTACTTGAAAGTGGAGCTAACAACAAAGGAAACAAAATGGCAACTGCAAGGAGGAGAAATAGAGACAGCGTGAAACATACAACGATTGAAACAGTAATTCAATATCTCCTCTTACTCTCTACCTCATTTTCTCATTTCAGAGATCTCAGTCGTAATCTCTTGCAGTGACGAAGCTTTGGCACAAAACCCTCTGAAGCATCGAACTAACTTACGAGAAAATGTATTTCCATGTGTGTATAGGTATGTGAGTACCTATAACGAAGAGATAAACCGTAACCGTTTGTGGGATTCCTTCATTCTCGCAATTTTTTCACGAAAAACTCATTCGCAGCAAACTTCATTGGAGATTCCATTGTGACTTCGTTTGATTTTAATATTTGTTGAACTAATGATGTTGGTTTATCATTAAATTCACTATTGTCTGCATTGTAATGACAATATGGAGAAAACGAAGTTGAATATTTGGTAGGTTGTTTCTCGTTCAATAGTTCTTTCATAGCAGCTGGATTGTGTTTGCTTTTACTTTCCTTTGTTCTCTCATATGGAATTTGGAAATTTTGGGTGGCGCCATCTACAGATGTAACTCTCTCACACATTGATTCTCTTTATTTTTTATTTGTTCTCTGTCTCGTAAATCAGCACATTTCTTCATCAATATCAATAAAAAAAAACCTTATTGTAGTATAACCTCAAAATGGATAATATTCATACAGAAACTGTCATCATCGCCATCTGTTGACGCTTTAGTAGAAACTTTGGTAGACTTCCGTACTCTTTTTCATTTTTCTATTACTAAATTCATCCAATGGATTTCAACATGCCTGAAGGAACAATTTAGAAAAGGATCTTCAATAAAAAGGAGAATATGATTTATATTTAATAATGCATCATACGGATATAAAATATTCCGAAAACGTCTTTCACACTTAACCTCACTTTCGTGTCTTTTATCATTGGAGTTGGTGAAGAATCTTCGTCTGCAACTGGCATCGGTCCATACGAACGATGAATGAAATGGTAGATATGGCAAATGATGTTGTGAGAATGGGGAATGAGAAGAGCAAAGAAACGAATAGCAGAGAATGAGAGAAAAAAAAATGAACAAGAGTGTCAGAGCAAGCGAATGACTTTGTATATGTGAAGAAAGAAGATTTGAGGAAGTAAGAATATTGTGGAGAATGAGATTGCCGCTAAGAAAGAGAACTGAAAAATGGCGGTGTAGGTTCGTATAGGTTAAACGATATAACGAAAAGTCTGCAAAACGTTTGCGATGTACCATCGTCTTTATAACTTTCGTTTCGTAATAGGGCAAAGAAGACTGGAAAAAACAAAATGGAATCCGATACGCATCATCCGCATTGCATTTCACTTAAAGCTGCTCAGTCTCTTCCTTCTTATATTTCTATATGCAACAAAGTTGTTTATTTTATTTTCACTATTTTTATTCCATTTTGTATATGAAAAATGTGCAAGTTTTCCCCGAGAAAAAAGAGATAAAGTGCAATGCAAATAGCATTTTATGACACAAAAGGAAATTATTTTTATTTTTTTTTAACGTTTTGTTTGTTACAGACATCTTTATATTCCAATTGTTGAGATGGGATATGGAAAAAACACTGCCAGTGTTGTTGTATTTTTCATCAGTGCATTTTTTCATGAATATCTTGTGAGTGTTCCATTGAAAACTTTCAAGATTTGGGCATTTTTAGGGATGATGGGACAGGTAAAGTCAATTCAATGTCACACAATTGTCTTTCAATTTTGTTCATTCTTTGAGTTTTTTCCTCCAGCTTTCGTTTGTTCACCACTCTGTTTGTCGTCCTGTTTCAGATTCCTCTATCTTTTGTGAGTAAACATGTAGAACGTCGCTTTGGTGCACGATGGGGAAATATTGTCGTATGGTCGAGCCTGATTATTGGTCAACCCTTGTGTATCATGGTGTACTATCATGACTTTGTTGTTACACATTTTGGCAAAATTCTCGTTGAGGACTACTCTACAGTTTGATCATACCGAACGAGATTAATTTCATGTGCAGATACTCGATTCCAAAGCAAATGTGAATGATGATATTGGAACGTCATACGGAGCTTTATCGAGAAGACACAAAAACAGCATATTGAACCTTTTTACATTTGTACTGTGAACAATATTTAGAGAGAAATCTATCATGGAAGTTCAGGGACTTTGAAAATTCAAATTTTAGGACATTTTTAAGCTTTTTTTAGCTAAAAAATCACTAAATATTCAGATCCAACCCCACAAAAACAAATTTACAGTTAATTTTATATGACTAATGAATTGATCCAGTTCTCTTCATTGTTACCTCGTCAGAAATTGAAGACCCAGTCAATGATAAGAAATTGAGAATAAAAGTATTTTAATAACAATAAATTCTTCTTTGATATATCGAATCGAATCAAAACGATGAATAATCGAACGTTACGTAATTCATCATTCCCATTCCTTTATCCATTCCCCCAGGAATAATTCAATTCCATTCCTTTCCTCACCTCTTCTCACTCCTTTGATAGCTACAAATTTAACCGACAAACCCAACGTGAAGTAAGTGAAAAACGTAAAACATAAGTCGGACGGAAAACGCCATCGGTTAGCCACGGCCACAGGCGCTTATTTCCATCCAACGTTAAAACTAGACTCAAAGTTGGATTTGAACAGGAAGTTGGTAAAGCGAGGGCGGCATCGCATCGGTGGTGTGGAGAAAAAGAGAATGTGAAGCATAAAAGATGGAACGTAAAGCGCATCTTGTGATGAATATCTACTGAATGTTCCACGACTATTCAACAATTAATGGAAGCATCGTCTCCGTAATCGACAATTTTTTAACGTAAAAACCATGAAAATTCCAACGAAACTCGTCAGCTTTGTATGAATATCACATTTGTAAATTGATCAAATTAACTTCCTGTTTCATTTGACATTTATCATCCTCATTCAAAAATTTAATTCCGTGAAATAATCGTCGAGTGAAATTTTATGTGACAATGCTTGCAATTATTCATGACAAATTATCGGAATTGTGCAATTGAGTATAAATAAATTACTCCAACAATTCTAACAGAGATAAAATTTTGCTATAAAATAATTTTAAATCCTCTCGAAAAATGTAATTAAATATTCTACAATGTCCAATCACGTTCACGATTTTCACTATTTTTATCTCCATTTCGCATAACAACACTGCGCAATATTCTTACTGACAGAATATTAAAAAATGTTTTCACTACATTTTTTATTTATTTCATTTTATTGCTTGCCATTTTTATTATTATCGTCTTTTTTTGTTTTCTTTCATATAACGAGCTTGCGATACGCCCTGTATATATATACAGGGTGTATTGCAAGCTCACATATATATTTCAGTAGTGCAGGACGCTTGCGTGATGCACATTCAGACACGGTGCGAGATAGCAATGAACGCGCGCGCGACGTCAGCGATGGCAAAAGAGTGGGACGGAAATATTCGCGCCTATAAGGGCGGTTGCGTCGCGACGCCTCTGCAGTAAATGCCGCGACGGCTGACGCGATTGTTCGACGTTTCATTCGTCAGCGTAACGTTGACACGTGAACACGCGGACAAATGTTATCAAAAATTTGTATTAAATTTTAATCGCAGAAATATTTCGCAATTATTCATATCAAAAGTGTCTTTCTGTGTAAATGAAATATTTTCCCTCTATCATTTCTACCCCTACAATTTCAATTCTTTTCATCAGTGATACTTCCCGTTAGAATTTTCTCAGTGTTTATTATTTATTGAATTCGTGCAACATTCTTCGAACGAAAATATAGAAAACAGGTACGAAATGATCCAAAAATTATAAAAGGAAATGATTTTTAGTGAATCAAACGTAAATTTTCATCGTCATTCTTCTTCGTCAATTACGAAAGTGAATGAGGGGTGGATCCAAAAAATTAGGGGTGGAATGATGTAAAATTGATGATAAAAGTAGAAAAAAAATCCATCTGGTATTTTTCCATTTTTTATTTCCATTGTTGCTTGCATTTTTTTGTCTGCTCTGTATTTTTCTTCCAATCAAGAAAAAATATTTTCCATATCTGTTCCATCCGATAATCATGTTTGTTTTGTCAATGTTTATAGACATTGTTGGGAGTGATGCAGCATGATTATGTTTATTTGCTGAAATACGTGCTCGTTGAATGCAGTGAATGTTGAATGTTTGATGTGAAATCGAAACAGTTTGATAAGGCAAGAGCCCTCGTGGTGAAACGGAGATTCAACGAGAGGTTTTGTGCTGTCATGCACATGCACACACCCACGCACACAAATTTATATACAAATAAAAAATGAAATAGCTCAAGATAAATGTTCAGACAATTTGTGTCATTGCACATTGGTAATTGTTAAAACTGTCAAAATGTCATTCATGTTGGAATCAATTCGGATTTCTCGTCAATTAATCACGTACGAGAATAGAAAGGCGAAAAACAGGAGAGAATTAACAGGAAATTGAATTAGTTTTAATTAACAGAGAAATTCTCATTAATTATTCAATGAAGTTTTGATTTCCTTTTTTCTTCAACCATTTTGTTCATGTCATTGACGGTAGTTCAGTCACTTTTTTTGTGAAAAATTTATTCACCAATTTTTTAATCATTTGAGAAAATTATTTCATTTTTGATTCTTTTCTTTTCTTTTGCTCAAATTTGTACCGAATAGAATTCCATTTATTTATTTGTATCACTCCGTTCAATGCTGTTGTATAGTTGGAAGACACATTATCGCATCAGTTTAACTTCGGTCCGAGCCATAAACAAAAGAAGAAAGCGACTGAGGTCGAAAACTTTCGTGTCGTATCGTACATAAACGTCACTCACTCGACACCTTTCGTGTCTTTGTTGTGAAACCACTCACAAACATGATGACATACAACATCTGAAAAATATTTATCGCACACTTTGGACAGATCATACATCAAAAACGATAAGAAAAATAACAAAACGTCGTTTAATCCATCGAAAAATAAAGGGAAAAAAAGCTAAAGAAGAATTAACCAAACCACACGGAATTTTCATTTTTTAATGTGGGACAATATCAAAAAGCTCCCAACTTTCTTACGAATTTTCGATCTGAAATTAAATAATGAAAAATAAAAAAATAAAAATATGAATTCACATGAATTTTCGTTGATTTATTTATGTTAAAACTCGTAAGGAAATGAAATATATAAAACGCTTTGACACTGCCGGGTCCATTCACGTGGTGCTTGCATTTGCAGAAAATAAACAAAAAAATTTTCATCTTTCATAGAATGAAAAGAAATAAATGTGAACCTGTGATATATCAAAAGACTTTTGACTCTTTTCATGAACGTTAATACGTTTCCCTATATTTATTATTCTCATCGTTTTTATCATCATCATTATTATTATTATTAT
>JABMBR010009853.1:0-44431 GCA_018881525.1 Meteorus sp. PSUC_FEM 10030008
TGATTTTATGGAAGGAGTGCACAGATATTCAATGGCATTAATAATTAGAAACCTAATTAAAGAAAAGAAATCCAAGAGAAAGAAATTCTTGGGTGAAATAAATGTCCATTTCGATTGAAAACAATTGAGTGCTTCGCTGAAGAGAAGAATAATTTTTTGAATAGAGAAAATTGAATAGTTTGAAACAAGAATGAAATCTTGGAGAAACAAGTTTTCTTGAATCAAATCATTTTTTCTATCAGTGTATGATTTGATGTGATATGAGGACCCAGATTATCGTCCTTGTCCTTCTTCCGCGCATTGAAGTAACATATTGAAGTACCAGTTTATAACCACTGGTTTTCCATTGAATTACGTCTTGACAAGTGTGATTGATGCATATGGTGCTGAATGTAAGAATGGTGTACGTTACAAAGTGGAACAAAAACCATTTTCCAAACACGTAGATGAAGTCATTCTTGTGTTATGCCATTGTATGTTTATGAATTGATCACGATTGAGAGGCGAGGTGGATCAGCATAAAATTCTTACATCATGAGTGTTCATCGATGATTGAATAGAATGAAAATGAACTTCAAAAAATCAACTAAACATTTTTTCCGTAAATGAATAAGATAACACCATAGCAGTGAGACAGATTCCTGTCTATATTCAAATTTGAATGTGTTCATTTTTACTCGTTATAGATAATTCACTATGTCTTGAGAGGAAACATTTTTGTTCGACTATTCAACGTGTATCAATAGTCCCCCTCCCAACCTAATTATGTATACAGTTCTATCAAACAATAATAACAAATGAATTGAACCGAAAAAATGTTTGCCGTCCACTACTTTTTTGTTGTGACGCAGTTTGATGCATTCATGTCTTTGTTATTGTCACGAAAACATTCCGCAGGGAATGAAATTGTGAAGGTAGGGGTGGATCGATATTTAGAATGGAAAAAAAATTCGTGGTTGGAAAAGTGAGAAGGAGAGTAGGTGGCGAAATAGGGAATTGCACGGAGAGAGGGAGAGAGAGAGATAGAGAGAGAGAGAGAGGTGAGATGGAGAGACCAAATGTATTCAACGCACACTATGCGCAAGCACCCCCAAATATACGAGTCTTTCAGAAGCAAACCGTCCGTAAACAGAGAGATAGCGTGTATTTATGAGCTCGTGGGCCTCTGTAAGGGACATGTTGGTGTGTATGTTTTATCAACGCTTGTACAGACTCACTGCACATTTGCCCGGAATTAATCGACGCACGTGTTTGACAATCAGAACAAGAGAGAAGAATGTGAGGCAGAATCGTTGATTTTTACTTATTTAAAAGCATTTATTTTCTTTGCTCATTCAAATATTACAACAATGGTTGAGTGGAGGACGAAGGGAGTGATGAGGAAATATATTGACTTGGTAGTTAGTTCTCATGGTGCCAATGATTTTATTTCCTTTTTTTTTTTTACGTCTTAGTTTATTGGATGAAGGGAAACCTTTTTCACCAACGTCATTGTACTCGGGGTTCCCTCTAGGGGATGCCGAAGATGACAATGATGATGCATTGTGTGGAGGAAGTAGAGGAGATAGAATCTGGCGTTAGTTCGATATGGCGTAAGAAAACGAGGTGTCTTGTAGAAATGAAATTGCAGAATCTTACGGGAAATCTTTTGGGAGTTCAATAGTTTTTATCTTCAGCTCACTTGTTCCGAGGTTTCGGCTAGTCGTGTTCGCATCAGTATTTCGTTTTTTTTTAATTTTTCAAATTGATTAAATGTGGGTTATGATGTTCATTCATCCATGTTATGAAGAAAAAAACGTGGAAAGTTCAGAAGCATTTGCATCATGTTTGATTTGATATTGCCGTGAACTGTAGAAGAACTGATTAATGATCGGCGTTTTGAAGTTGACTGAAATTTTAAACTATAGCCATTTGTTTGTGGGGTTATTTCGCTCATTCAATTTTCGAGTAAACATCAAACGATACTCGTGAGCTTGCTTCGAGATGCTGCAAGACGTGAGCAACTGAAATGAGCCATAAAGCCAATTTTCCAGTCGTATTATATCGACAAATGCGAAATATGATCAGGTCCGTCTTTCGCTGACAAAGATGAGATATTTGAAGACAGATCAGAAGAAAATGAAATGATAATCAAATATTTATTGCCGATGTATTATTCAGAAGTTGATGATTGAACACACCATAATCCACCGTAAGATGGAAAATACTTTTGGAAGAATCAATCAACTTGATGCGATTATTTGTCATTGCTTTTCCTTACCTCATAAGAAAGTGTAAGCGCAGTTCTTTCCTGCTTTAGCTGTTCCGCTTTTTGTTTATGTTGCAACAATCCTCGGGACGATTCCTCCATCCTAAAACAATAATCAAACCAAACAATTTGTGAGAAGGAATTTCATATAATCTGAATGGACGGATAATTCAATGATTGAATAACTGAATCGATTAATGGATTGAGGCCACCAGGTAGCCGCCGTTGTTCATTGACGGTAAAAAAGAAAATTGAATGACATGAAGTGTCAGCGTTTACAATCCATACACTGTTGGATGAATACATAAAAGAATGCACTCGTTTGGTTGGTGAGCCACGAAGCGAATATATATCCATACATTATTATTCGTTCAAGTTTTATCGAGTGTTCTCCTTTTTCTACTGTCATCACTATATCTATACATATGCCATTCTTTAGAAGAATGAGATCGAGGGCTTGGCCTTTCATCCACCTATATATTCATATTCAAATGACACGATATAACACCACTCTCCTCAACAAATTTATAATAATAACGAAAGCACTTTTATATTTTATCCTGTTTATTGAACGCCTAGTTTTTCACTCATTTTATTCATCGACATATTAATACCTCTTTTATAATGTGCGTGGAAATGGAAAATTTCTAAAAGAAAAGAGGCGAATCGTCGCTTGTATAACGTACGTTGGTTGGTGATGGTAAGCGATTTGTTCTCGTGCGAAAACATTAGGTTGGCAATTACTGAAGCCCCAAGCCACGGGTGCGAACACACACAAGTACAAATCGGTAGCACCTGATGGCATTTGTATGTGGGTGTGTGCTCTCGTTGATTTACAACAATTACCTCGCAAATTCGATTATAACGACGCGCTGTATACTTCGGGGTGGTTATATATCGCGAAAAATTATATCGTGAAAGGTTGTGAAAAAAAATTGTAATGTTGGGATTTATAACCTTTTACATTGTTGGGGTAAACTTCAATTTTTGTTATAATTAATCGAATGAACTATGACGATAAAATCATTATTATCTATGAGTTCATGGTCATTCTTGGAAATATTGTTTACAACGATTATGATTTGGATTTTTGTACTTTTCATCAGTAATGTCCTAATGCGTCACATCGGATTTTCCTTCTCATAATGTTAATTGTCAAGGATAGATATCAATGCTTAGTGGAATGATTGATAATTTTAATGAGCACAGTATCAATATATTTGTATTGTTGTTGGCAAAAAACAATGTTACCTCTGTGCATTCTATTTTCAGTGCGTAATTGGATATTTTCCTCTGGACCCGATGATCATACAGCTGATAACAAACTAAACTTTGCCTTAATTAATATTTTATAGCGACTTGAATAGGAAATTGTTCAAATAGTTTAGGGTTGCAACAGAGTTTCAAATGAAATTATTGGATTTTCTCGCAAATCCACGTCATTCTATCAAAGAATATTCCTGGTTTGAATAATTGAAGTTTTCATTGAAAGAATTTTTTTCCATTGCTCAACAATGAATCATGGTAATAGTCTCATAACGAGAAGGAAAAAAAATTCGACTAATTTCCATCTTCAAATATAATCTCGAGTAATTTTTCACATCGAATTTTTGTACGTTGAGTTATAAATTTGAAAAGTATGAGGGAAGAGATAAAGGAAGGGAGTGGGTGCCATTGTACCTCATGTGGCTTTTACTAGACATTGAATAATTACATTAATTTTATCAATGTGGATATGTATGTATGTATGTATAAAACGGTGGGTTTTATACCCTCTGGTGCTTTTTTGATGAATTGCCGCAATGTATATATTCACATAGTGTAAGTATAGATATAAACAATATTCGCGTCCATGCTCTACGTGAAACGTTTGGACTGTAAGTGTACACGTGTAAATACAGACGTCGGAGCAAACACCAAGGCTCCTGCACTCTCTCCTCTCTTGTGTATACACATGTACGTTAATACACGTATGTCATATGTACATTGTGGATGTCCCATATGTAACAATCTGGTGTGGGGAACTAGATGAAACCCTTTGTGATACACTCCGATCTGACATCGCCCAATGTGGCAGTTCTATGTAAATAGGATTAAGATCGGTGACAGGAGAAATTTGGTAGCAGAATTCACGGTTAGCTCCTTCAATGAAACATTTTCACTTTATTGTATCTATACTCAATTGTTTTGTCTTCATTAATCTATCTTAAGTGATGAAGATGGAGGCGAATGGGGTTTCTCTCTTCCTAACCTCAGAAGTAGACTGTTAACAATGAAAGTAAACAACTGAAATTCATCTTCCCGAATGTCATTAATATTCTCATTATTTGCAGCAGAATAATCAATCCAAAAATTTTGTTTCGGGCATAGCATGTCTGCATAACTTACATTTCCCTGTGAGATATATCTAACCATGGGTCGAGATTTTCGGAGAAGAGGTTCACTCAGTACAGATATGTTCAAAGTTTGTTTGGAGGTTAATCCACTTCTTTTATCCCGAGGAGGTTATGGTATGGTACAATGTAGCAGAAAAATTCATTTTTTTGGCCGAGAATGCGCGAATATTTATCTTCGCAAAACAAACATGTGAAATTTTTCGTTTTTTTCCAATTTCAACAATTAATTGGTAGCATTAGCGATTGAAGTTTCCGTCGAATAAAATGATATTGGAATTTACACTGCTCTACAATCAAATTAATATATGATCAAATATTCCGAACAATTTTCTATTTGTTCTTCCTTAATCTTTACTTGGGGGAACAACACACAGTCTTCAGCGCTAACCGGGTGCGGAAATGGTCTTACAAATCATGGGTGGGTCAAGCGAATACGGAAATCAAATTGAGTCTTTCCTGTTTGTTTATGGCGCATGATATGACTTTGTTCTTCGAGTTAAGAATTGGGAATCATTCTGTTATACCACAATAAACTGTCGAATGAATCATTTGAATGTGCGATTTGAATTCGAATGTAAATTATATTATCGTTTCTAGTTTTGTGTTATAATTTCATAATACATACATCTGACAAAGTTGGGGATTTACAACGGTGGTTCAACTTTTGCTAGTGAGTCTTACAAAAGTTCGCCGATGAAATTGCAAATTATTTCTGTTCTGACAATTTCATTTTCCCCTTTGGTATCTATTCCAATATAGAGCCACTTCAATGTCCCAACGATTTCAGTGGTTTGATTTTCTATAAATGATGAGTTTATGAAATCCTATCATCTACTCTTTTATTTGAAAAAAAAATGCCAAGTACCCTCTTACGATTTGGGTCACTCGTTCTTGAACCACAGTCGAGTTTCTCTAATGACGGTACCCCATTTCTATTTTGACGTTTTGTCAACTGCTGTCATACATTCTACAACCATTACATAAATATTCTCTTTGCGCCATCCAAATTATCGACAAATGTCTTTTATGTCATACACAAAGAGCCGATGAATGAATCGCAAGTGAGCAAATTGAATGAGTGAACGGTGCGATTTTCCATAAAGTCTTGAACGCTTTCTGTGATATTATTGGATAGGTCTCTCCTAGGTGCATCGATCCATTTCCCCTCCCTTCTATACCATTCCTGGAACAATGTCCCAGAGCTATATGTACTATATAACATACACTATCATTTTCTCCCTCTTTATTTTCTTCTCTTTTGCTCGAAGTGTCTTACACATCACCGTGTCTATATCTTTTGTCCTCTGCGCACGCTCGATTCATGGTAAAAAAAGAGACCACTACATGGCAACTTGACGAGTTTTTCCCCTTCAAACTATAACCCACGAGTAGAACGGGGATGGTTCACAATGAAAAGGCTTTTTCAAGTCAACTCTATGCATCAGCCTATTTGCAACACTCCATTTTTATATGAATGTAGACACATATGCTGGCGATATTCACGCAATCATACATATAACCTCAAATCCTGCATATAGTCTTGTGGTTATGATCATAATCGAATTCATTCACCAAATAAAACGTCTTATATTTGTGCTCAAGACTTTGTTGATCTTTCGTTCTCGGAATCCATATGATGTGGTATTACTGGTATCCATTATTAAAAACGAAATTTAAAGAAATAATGGTTATCATATTTTATGGGTAAAATGTGTTTCATCATTATTGGACTCTTGGTAATATATATTGTTGTATGATTTAGTAGTCATATCTCATTGTTTCTTGTGATTCATTTCTTGTGTTTGAGAACACTTTATGCCAGTATGTTGGTATTGTCTGATAGGTATATTCAATCAGCTGCACACATGTTCATGGTTTATACGATTGATATTTTCTTGAGCTGTTCTTTACTTACTCGAAACATAGAAATTGAGTTTATGAAGTTTATGGGAGTTCGATAATTCCCAGAATAAAATGTTATGACGGTTTGGGTTGTCTTCAACGATTTCATTCCATGTTGGAACTTCTTTATTCGTTGATGAACTCCGGTATGAATTGCACTAGATTGTATTGCAATGGAAATAGTTTATACTTCGTGGTCAAATGTCCTAAACCCATCACATAAGCAAATTTTGAATATTTCCTTTGCATTTTATGCTTTGCGTGTATTTCCATTCAACTACCTGGCGTTCATTTTTGTTCATTCAGCATCAGACAATGAACCAGATTCATGAAGTGATGATAATGATGAACAAGTAAAATGGTTTTGCGATGTGTTATATAATGTGTCAATCATACCAACGGATATTGTGTGTGTTGACTTTTTATAGATACTAGCTACGGAAATTGTTCATGTCTAGACTGACCATTATTTTCTATCGAGCCTGTAGGTAGAACCACCGATTTTCATTTTCTAAGATTTGTTCCTCCCCTCCACCACACAATATATTCATATTCTAATTGGAACATTTCGATTGATTGTTGTAGAAAGCAGCAATGGGCATTTCTCACGTAAATCTTCTGTTCATGACACATCAGTGAAACCAAATGGATCTTTTTAGACAGATACTTTCATCAATGATATGCATTGAATGAATTGTCTGGTCTCAATTCTGTAATGGCGGAGACAAAATATTCCTGATATTCAGAATTTTATCGGATATTGAATCAGGACATTTTTCGATACGACGATAGTTGTCGATGCATGCGACGGACCCCGTGGTTCGGTGTGTAGTAGGATTCTCATCCCTATACAGTGTGACGTGTATACAAACTTTTGAATGATAACCCATAAAGTGTTCACGTAGCCATGAATCCTGGAGAATAATTCAGAAGTATAATATACATACTCTACGAGATGTGTACACAAAGCTCTAAAGAGAAGAAGGCAGCTTTGACTTCTTATATTTTGTGTTGTGGAGGGTAGTGGAATTGTTAGATATTTCTCCACTGGATGTGTCTCACTCACTTTTGTTCTCCTTGTCTTCCTACACGGCCCCCTCTTCAGGGTTATCGAACCACCACCACTTTCAGTCATAGTCGCCCCTCTCGACACCGTTGACTAACTAGAATAGGGGATGCAAATATATTCTGTATAATACTCTACGTCCCTTTTCTTGTTCTTCATTCTTGATGACCCAGTGACTAATCGCTTTGGCTTTTGATGCTATTGTCATTTTAATTTTTATTTTATTTGACGCATATTTTTATTATGTGATGGGGAGATGAATGGAGAATGGAGAATGTCGAATATTTCATTTCATTCGCAGCTGATGGACGATAATGATTCACATTTAACAGAAGCAGTTTCTTGACATGATGCAAACTCACATAATCATGTCTTGAATGAACGATCGAAAGCTCTTATCGGAATGGATTATTCTATTTATCACCATTATGAATGATTTATTTACTGATAACATCTGGGATAAACGTGGAAAAAGTTATTGTGATCAAAGTTGACAGAGTTATGAACGTTTTATTTTCGGTCCAAGAAACCTCGGTTCATTTCTTGATTTGTTTCCACCATGTGCATACTGGTATTTATAGTCATTCATATGGGTTTTAAAAAATTTTGTGTGTATTCACTTGTGAAGAAGTGGATCCAAGTGACGAAATTGTATAGCTAGCGGATATATGAACCCTCTGTGTGTATATTCCTGGGGAAATCGCCATTCATCGATGGCGCAATGTGTTATTGGCCTGCAGCCAATATCAGAATGATTTACCGCAGAAGCGTCGCCTAGTGGTTATTGCTTTCTGGTATGAACGCACAAGCGACTTCGTTATTTATCTGTTGAATAAAACCTGTATACGAGGGATTTATATGTTCATGCCCTCAACGACGTTTTATATCTCAAACCATAGAGAATGCTCACCGTTCCATTTTTATACTTATTTTTATGATTGTGTAGCTTCATTTCGATTCGATTTCGATTCGATCATTCTAGTTTAATGTTGTTTAATTTGTTTTTGATATACTTAAATAAATTCTTCTACCTCGATAATTCGCGCTGAAGATGGTGCACCCTCGCGCGGGCACGTTCAGCCTCGGCTGTTGCCTCTCGTACTCGAGACTCGGCCTCCATCCGCAGTCGACGTTCTCGCTCCACATCTCGCTGCGTCGCCTCCCTCTGTAACAATTAAAATTCAACTCTTTGAATTAACCAATGGATAAGATAATGAATGACGAAGGATTAAATGAATCAAATGATCATGAAAGAAACAATAGAATAAATGGAAAATAAACTCCGATGAGAAGAGGTGGATGATGTGGTGAGAGTGGCATCGATCAAGTTAAAATAAAACACCATGATCCTTTTCGGTACGAATTATTCATGAATTCAAATCGAAGTGTTCCATGCACTGTTGGTTAAACATCACTCGCTTTGTGTTACAGGCGTCGAAATGGGCGGACATTTTCTCATCCTCTCTACACATTTCACTCGTCCCATTATTTTTGTTTTCCCTTTATTTGTTATTTATCACTATATCAATCACTTTCATCCGCTTTGATATGTATACTGATGCTTATTAATGATTAGTTCGATTCAACATGGCGGAAGTCACAATTTCGACAATTTATCAGTTTGTGAGTTGCATATTTATATGGATTATTGATTATGGAATTGTGTATATTATTCAGCAGGAATTTTGGTATGTGTAATTCATTTTCCGCTCGGACACGTCGCAACTTGCATTATTTTCCTTGAAATCACCGATTATCAGAACTATCCGATCACATGAGCAACATCTCGATATTTTACAGAACTTGTTCAACAGTCAGTGAATTGTTTCTTATAAATTCGTCGTCAGAATTATGAAACCAGAACATTTTATCGCAATCTGGATTAAAACATGGGATGAAATCATGAAGTTTATAGTGGACCATTCACCACAATGGAAAATTTGAATTGTTTCAATCTTCCCCTAATAATTTTTCCAAAGTACGAACGCTGCACATATTATTACATGAAAGCGTATTGGCTTATACAGTGAATAAGAGATATACGCAAGTAAAAGGTGGTGGTTGATATCCAGGAAAGCACAATCTGGTAAAGGCTAACCCACCAACACCACTACTAACATCAATGCGGCCTGAGTCGGGTTTAAGAAATGGTCGAATAGATTTATGGGAGCTTTAAATCTTTCCCATACCCTTATATCAACTCTCTTTACCCTCTTTATATATACTTATAACCCCACCATCACATTGTGCGCATTTATTGCAATTTCTCATGTTAAAAAGAGAAAAAAGAGGCAAAGAGGAAGGAAAAAGAACAAGATTGTGATTTTAGTCCTTGGGAATTGTTGGAATAAAATTTTTATCGGAGTTTTGTGGGGAACGTGGTGAGTTGAAGTGCTCTGTCATCACCATTTTCTTTTCTTTTTCAGTGTGGCGATTGATATTTATAACGGACGTGACATGACCATCAATCGTAATGCTGTCGGATGTACTGTGATATCTCATATGCATGTCGATAACTCTCAATGCGCGTGTGTGTGTGTGTTTTCATGAATATATATGTGCGTGTTGGAATGAAAGTGATCTCTCTTGATTGGTTCTATCTGTGTGTGTCTTCTTTCTCTGGCTCATTCTGGCTATCAAGCGTGTGAATGGGGTCGTTCGCGTGGGTCGACACCATCTCCAAGCACATTTGAGCCTTCGTAGTATTATCGTTGTGCTCTCTTTAATTATGCGTGTGCTTGGTCGATCGGATGGCAATTACCCGAGCATCGTTTTGAGAAGATTGCTTGCTAAAAAGGAAATGGCAAAAGAGACAAAGCGATTGAGTGGGAGCGAGAAGTCAAATTAAACGTTGCACCCTAGACTATTTTATCTGATCACAGCGGGTGATTTTCATCGGTTTTAGTTGCAACTATATTGGCAATTTTACTTTGTATGTATAGTCATATCAATCCGAATGTTTAGTTTAATGTGAAATTGAGTTTTGCTTAAGAGTTTTGGATTTTCCCAGCGTAAATGATAACGATGATTCAAAGTAGTGCAAGGACATGCAGCTTTTTATTGCTTAATCACCAAAGGTTTGTAAAGAGGAAAGTGGAATCTCGGAATGTTTTGTGGGGGTTAGAAATGCAAATAGTGTGGATCGTTTCATGTTCTCATGATCTCTGATTTGAGAAGGAATGACAACGAGGATTTTCTATGTTTGCTCGAAAACTTTTTGTTCTTCTACTCATTTACTCCTTCTGTGAGTATGAGTTTAGGAATCATTCGTTAATTATGAATTATATTTTTTTTTGTACATGTCCTGCATTCGGATTTTCTTTACAGAAATAGAAAGTTTATATTTGTTCATTCAAAGTTATTCAATACTGAAAGTTTGAGTATTTGCGTTTTCAACTTCATTCACATGACATGTTGCGATTTCACATTTCACATTCATGAATACAAGTTGAAAAAATTCGTTTATATCGATCTCCATTATGCGTTCCTGCAACATTCAGTGTCGATGAGAATTCAGTATGATTTAATGAGATATTTTTTTACTATTCATTCTCGTAATAAGAATGAAATTACGTCAAGATTTTTTTTCCTCAAATTTTGTTCCAGCCCTAATTCAAATAAAGCTAAAGCGCGTTACTCACCACATGCGGTTACCAAGTAAATAATTAAATGTTGTCAATGGTAGAGATTAAATATTGGAAAAGTACCGAAGCAAATCATCCACTTGTTGAAATTTTTTATTGGTCACACATCAGCGAAATCGAATGATCAAATGTATTTATCACACGTGCATGAATATGTTTGAGTGAGAGTCTATGTACTACACGGATACATGCACACAAGTCGTAATGACTCATTTGATACGCCAGGACTCGGATATTCGATATCACAATTTGTGTGTATGTCTACAAACACGCTGCAACACACTGCATATCAGTGAATGTAGCTATCCAATGCATCTGCAAATGTCACCGTGACCAATGCGTGCAATGCACATATATATATAAATATACGCAGGTGTATGTATGCGTATCGCTTCGCCTTCGATCGTATATGCAATCGTTACGTGCATTATGGGCCTCGTTGGTTTATTGCCACAGCTGCGGTTCCGAGTTTTGACGAGGCAGAATGCCGATATATATAAAACCATACACACATATCCCTATATATATGGGTTCCAACGGTGAATCGTTGGTTGTCGGTTTAAAACCACCCTCCATAGTTTGCATACTCTATGGGGTACTTTGATGCTACACCACATACGCAATTTATAACCACGGATACCATGGCTGCACAAATTTTCAATGAAAATGTTTCCTAGCAAGAACGTTTTTTCCTTCTTTTTGATGGGATATTTCAAAAATTATGGGATTACATGAGCGACGGTTTTGGAGAAAAATTCATTTTTGGTCGTAATATTCCCCAATCTATATGGGATGCATATTCATAATTGGAGAATAACGGTGAGGAATAGATAACAGCGTTGACAATTAGAGAATTTATGACACACCGCTTTCCAACTAATTATTTTGAAAGATATGAAAAAAGAAAAAATGAGTTGATATTTCTGGATGTGATATTAAATTATTTTCGTGTGTATAATTCTCGCACTCCTGGTATTTGTATAATTTATTTTGTTTTCCAATTATGTTGAGAATTTTTCATATGTCACGATAAAAAGATTTCCTATCACCAGTGAGTCATTTTATTGGAGTTTCATTTCTCACCAAAAATTGATTCTTTTATATCTGACACAAAAATAATTTCCCTTCAATTAATTTAATTGCTGAAGTAATTTTTGATTCATATGCAAATCATGGGCGAGATTGAAATTTTCCTCTTGTTCAAGATGAAGAACTCGAAAATATGATGGCAATTTTCAGTTGAATATTTACAATTCATTTGTGAATATTCTATGCCAGAATTATTCTTCGAAGCAATCGATGATGTATCATCTATTCATGTGACTTGGAACACAAAAATTGCATCGAATTGAATTTATTAGATTTGATTAAAATCTTGCTTATTTCATAGGTGTGTGAAATAGTGGATTGAATGCTTCATTCAGAGCCATGAGGAGAAAAATCTCCGACACCCTATACGTTCGTTCTATGGATTCCTTTGTGAATGGCTGTGGCGATGAATCGTCGTCACATATACACCGTTACACGATTGTGTGGGCGAAATCGTGACTTTGATTTCTTCGCCTTCTCTATTTAATTGCCTTCACTAGCATAGATGTGTTCCATACAATGCGGATACAATTACCATACAAAAATAAAATAGAAATCGAAATGGAGTGATAGTTGAATATACATAAATAAATTTTGTCAATCGATACTATTCACTATTGTGCCAATACACCATGGAGATGTGTTTTCCGAGTTCATCGTTTAGTATCAATGAATTATGATTGGTTTCCCATTGAAAACTAAACTACTTTGCTGTTTTCTCAATATAGTGATGAATATTGTGAAAAAATTAGTGTTGTCTTTCAAGAAGGATGTGATAGTTTGCTTTGATTTCAGTGAACTTCCATTGTAGAATTTGTACCCCATCAAAAAATTCTGATATTCGTCTGTAAACTATAAGAACTAATTGTAACATCATAAGCTTTTTCCATATTACAAATCATCATAATGAGTTTATCATGCTTAATTGGAGATGAACATGAATTGCGAAAATTGAATATCCGATGGGTGTTCAAGTTTTGCCACGAGATTTCAGAATTCACAAGTTGCAATTAACGATGAATCAGGCGATTGAAGCGTCCTTCTCAATATATAATTACATGAATATTCAGTTCGTGAATAGGATTCTTATTTTGTTTTGATAAACCATTGTCATTGTCATTGGAATATGAAAAGGTCGCGTACGTTTAAGGGGGTGGACGAATGAGGAAGAGAGAGAGAGACAGTTGGAGTATATGCACTCACCCTGCTCAGTTTAGTGAGGTTGGCGCCCATCAGACGATGAGTTTTTGATGCGTGGTCGGTCCGGGGGGTTGCCTCGATGCCGGGACATCCCCGTTCCGTTGTCGCGGAGGGTGAAACCCCTCCGCCTTCTGCTCCACCCCAACGGCGCACACGAGCGGCCACCCTGCCTAATACTGTCTGACCTCACTAGTAGCTTGCTTGAATTTAGTTTAATTCAACTCTCTTGTATTCTGCGTTCGCGTGTAGAATTTTTTTGGGCCTTCAAATAATACCCAACACACGTACATACACGTACGTCAACTTGCATATACTCACAGACACACACAGACGCACACACAGGGGCACACATACACACTCACAAAACAGCCGCTCTCGTTCACTGATGTCTGTCTGTCGCTTTTGTTGAACAATCCCACGGGATAAAATTTCGCACGACAGATGCCACACAATTTATACAAACCCGAGCAGAAAATCGCAATAAAAAGAGTATGGAAAATATTTTCTTTTTATTATTATCAAAACACCGCATTCAGTTGTTAATTCAATATTTGTGATTCTATATTACAGTTCATTCAATTATGGTTCTGTTGGTCATGTAAGGCTTAACTTTGTTTAGCAATCTCAAGTTGGTTAAACAGAAATTATTTGTGATAGTTTTTGCGTCTATCTCATTATGATTTTGGTATGTGTGAGACGCTTAAGTGAGATGTAACTATCTTTGAAATTGTTGATGCGATACGGAGAATAAAAATAGGATATAGATATTGAAGGTATAGTGTGTACGCTTGGTTCGTTGAGGGGTGGTTTTTTTTTACGACGTCTGAGCCAGTTGTCGTTTCTCTTGCGCAAGCAAGTCACGTATAAACATCGATGCCGTTGTCGTGTCTTTGGCACTTTGGGTTATACGAATGATACTATATACACATACATCTGCTTCTTCAGATATGCTTTCCTCTTCTTTTTCCCTCGAATAAATATATTTTTATCCACCCGGAAATTGTTGTACGTTAGACGTATAATTTTAAATTGATTTCATACAAAATCTATCCATTCACTTGCCTATGTAACCGTCATCAACATCAGAATGCGAATTCTTTATTCTCACAACGGGCCATGTGTTTTTGTGTCAAAATATTTCTTATTTAGTGTAGAATATTGTTAAAACATTGTGATAAAACAGGGATAATTCGCAGTCTTTTATAATTTATTTTCTTGCAGTCTGATAATTTCAAAGAGGCACTGTTAGTAAAAATGTTTATCAATTGTTCCTGTATCTTCTTTTTTTTTGTTTTTATATAAATTATTTCACTTCAGTGAACTGATTGTTCAGGATGATTTTATAAAGCGTAGAGCGACGAATCAAAAGTGCGTCACGCGTCATGGACGCCGGCGTACTGACTGGTAGAAGCCTGCACGAACTAAGTTAAAGGGCCTCCCTCGAACGTTGTCGCTTTTCCTACATCACCCTCTCGCTTGTTCTCTTGCTCTGAGTCAGCCACCCCTTGGTATATGGCACGCGGCTGCGCAAACGCAATACTCCTTCTTTCTCCCTCTCCCTCTTTGTCTCGAGATACACGTACGTATATATACATAGGCACATACGAGAATGAAAGCATACATATCAGAATAGAGGGACACGTGTAGACGTGGAATAAAAAGAACGAGAGAAAATATTTCACAATGACTTCCACCATATTTCTCATTTTTATTATATACATCCCTCTTTTACCTATTCATCCTTCAACTCTTCTCAATGTTCAGATTGATTGAGATAGAACTATCAGCAGCGTTCTATCACCGCAAACTTCAGAACATCCCAAAATCTCGAATTAGAATAATTTTTATCAAATCATCGAATGTTGATACCAACCCGACTCACTTCCACTATCCAACCACGTTGCAGAGTCACGAAAAAAAAATGTAAAGAGCCATGAGTTTCCAAATTGGAAAGTTAGTAAATGAAAAGTGGATTTTCGATGAATAAAGAAATATTTTATCGACATTTAATCTAATCACATCGCTCTTCATGCACAAATATGAAACTTGGAAGTGCTTTCTCTGAGCATTTCACCATTTTTCTTTATAACAACGTGGATTTGCGCGTACAGGTATACGAATGGAGACATGTGAACGTACATAGGAACATGTGCGGACGTTCTATGATGACCACGATCCTGTACGTAATCTCATTCTCTTGGTACAAGTGCGAACGTCAAATAAATTCATAACTGTTGCCTGCGATTTGGTTGGTGGAATGTGTGCATACATATATCTATACTACTTCATGTGTTATACAGCTAATCCGCTTTACAGGCTTTTCCGAAACTGATTAGGGTCGCGTTAACGCGAGAAAGGGTGCGATGGCCTCATGCCGGAAGCGTGGTCTGTAGAGAACCAACTATATACATAAATGTGTGTGTGGCTGTGTGTCTATAGATGTAGAATTCACGTCGCGAGAATTTCCCTAAGCGGATTGTTCGCTTCGAACGAGTATACCCTCCCTATATTTACCATTAGGGCTTGCGGAAATTCGTTTCGCCTTGGGCTTGGGCTTTTCACCTCTTGCCTCTAACCCACCACCGCCATCATCATATACTCAGTGTGTCTACCTCAACCACTTGCACACTCACTGTAATTCTTCTCTCTTCTGTGTATAGTATGTGCTGGCTTTATCCGCCGCCAACTAAGCTTTTTTTCCGAACACTTTATATATCATTTTCTGTCCCTTTCATATAGTCGTTTATGTATATGCATTAGGATGATAGGGGTTTTCCGATGGGGAGGTTCTGGGATCATAGGACAAAATCAACTATGGGCCTGTGGATTTTTTAATAATGTCGATGTGGAGAAAATTATGTGGTAAAGAAGCTGGGAAAGAGGGCAAATGTAATTATTGTCCACTTCATTTGGAAAATTTTCGATCCAGTTCTTTATTTTCAAGTAGTATTATTGTGCTGAGTCTTGAATGGAACAGTTTACGAGGGATGAATTTATTTTACAGCCGTAATAAAAGTTTGTTTATGAATGGTTATTTTCGTAATTGATAATTTTGATTAGGGAATGAGTAAAAATGAGAATTTGATTGCTCCTGATAAAGGAATGTCTATGCTGATTCGCTCAAGGACGATTTCCAGCTGGGTTTTTTCATCATAGTTAGAGCACGATGCAAAGTTCGCGAAAATTTTGCATATCTATTTTCATTCAGAATAAAATCATGTGGGAATTGTTCTGTTCTTTTACTACAGCTTTCACGAAGAATATGAAGTGGAGAAACTAAACTTTCACGTTGGATCTTGACTTGGTCCTTGTATGAATGTGAAGTTGGAAATTCATATGAAGCTCATAAACTATAAATTTTCTATGAAATTTAATAATACGTTTTTATGTAACGCCATACAATTTTTTTTTCACCACCATATTTTATTCTTCATTTCTACACCCTGGGATTTTTTTTCACTCCACTGCTTTTGGCACACTACATATCTTATCGTTATAATTTATATGTCGCAATCACAACGAAAAAGCGATGCAATCATCGCCACATTTATTGGAAATCTGTATGTAGACTCTGTCCTACACAAGAGATCCTATCGCGTTTGGACGCGTATAGCAAGTCTGTCAATACTTACTCTGGCGGGTAAAAAATGAAAAACATTTGTATGCCGGTAAATTGAATGTGGGGGATGTTGTGTGTGCGTCAAAGGGAATATTATGTGATGGCAGTTTGATAAACTTTGGGAACAAAGAATATGACATGTATTTCCCATCTATCTGATCAAAAAGTATCAACGTCATTCCATCCCGGGTCCTATCAACATAACAGTCATGACTGGATCATGCATGTTTGACACTCGGATATTATGTGATATTTATAAATAAACTCTTCTGATGGATACAAAATTCGTTTTCATGCGGAATGAATCGATAACTATTCTAAAACTCAAATTGATCTGGAACACTGTTTCTTCTTCCATATAGAGAATGTTCGAACTTGTCCGATAACTTTTGGCTCATATAGAAATAAATTTATTTACATTATGTGCGTCCGAAATAAATTGTACAAATGTTGCATCCAGTGAGACGATTTCTCATTCAATTTCGAGTGCTGTAATCATTTCGAATTGGATATGTGTCGTTTGAATCGCAACGTTTCTTTTCAGTGTTCGAAGAAAAGAAAAACAATAGGAACAAATATAAATGCGCAATATTCAATGATGGGTCAGTGAATAATATTAATTCTCCCCATACACACACATATATATTTATGAATATCTGTGACCTTCATTGTGTTCTATTTCCCTTCAGGATAGTGAAAGTACACACTTGGGGTTGTGATAGTATATAGATGGTAAAATTTGTCGAATAAAAGGGGTAGTTACGTCGTAGAATACGCTTTTTGTCTACTCCTCTTGTTTCCCTTTTTTTCTCCCATACACATGGTCATATATATACATGTATGCGATGTTTTTTACCACCCTGCCATTAATGGTCATTAATTAAAGAGACTAAATTCACCAGCGCGTTCCAGTTAACCGCACTGAAAATAATTTTTAAGGGTTGGTACACGATCGTATATGTTGGGTAACCTGATTCACGTGGATTCACGTCTGTATTTGTATATGAATATTCTCGATTTAGTTAGCTGGCTGGAAATGGTATAGGCATATAGAAGCGATATACATACAGAATTGGAAAGAGCGATACGAAAATACATGGAATGGTAGATGGGCGGTGGTGGCTTCTCCTGCATGTTGCGAGAGTACGCTTTAATTTATTGAAAGCTTCGCGTTCCGACCGGTCTCATCCGCGCACAGGAAACGGAAACAGTACGATAAGCCATCGACGGGCATTGATAAATGCATTTCAATTTACGTAGATTTTCATTTATTTTTTCATTCATCACTGAACTTTCATTTTTTTTCATTTTTTTATGTCGTTTCATGATCGAATCCACGTTAGCGAGAAATATAAATAAATATTTTTACTTCATAAAAACAAAGTTCTGAATGGCTGTTCACTATGTAGACACTGAAAAAGCAATGTATTTGGCGAATCATAAATTACGGGATATTTTGTTTGTTTGAATTATTTTACTGTTCGTTGATCAGCTTCATGAACAATTTTATCAACAATATTAATTAGTGTTGCCATAACATCACGATGCGTATGGATATGAATTTTTTTTATTCATCGTGAGCACATCGAAACTTGAGTTGGTATTCCAATTTCATGTCTCTAATTAGTCACTCAGTTGAACAGAGCACGGACAGGAATGTTTCAAGGAAAATGTCAACATAGCAGAAGAATTCATCAGATTTTTTGCGATGAGGATGAAATTACTTCCTGAAAATACTCAAGAAAATCGATGTTTGTCATTGAAAAAGCAAATAAGACATAGAAATTTACAAAGATAAACTTGGTTGATGCAGTTTCTGCAGACAGGACAATCAAATATTAATTGAATGAAGCAAATCAATAAATTTTCTCCAGCTCAACGAAAAGTAACTTTTTATCATTTGCTCACAGTTATTCTTCGTCACAGACAGAGCTAATAGAATCCCATTGTGCATAAACTTTTCAACATAAGATGAGAATATGATGTGACACGGTATAGATAGCAGATGGGTGTAAGAGCTTAGGCAGAAGTGCAAAGTTATGTACACCAATTCCAGACACTCACACACAAACAGACTAATACAATGCCTATTTGTATATATCTATACAATCATACAACAATGTCTACTGTGATAGCTCGATGGTCGAATCGTTATCCCATTAGGCTTCATCCCCCATCTGTTGCAGTGATTAAAACCGAGCTGTTTCACGCGATACCCAGCTCATATATATGCGTATACATATATAATATATCATTGATGTTCCACAAATATTCAATTGGAATATATTAAATAGTATTTAATGTCCATAGGGTGGAAAATCCCTGGCGAATGAATTTTTCTTTGTGGAACTCTCACGTTTCATCGTCATTGCGTCGAGTTTGTTCAATAAAAGACACTTTCTCTACGACTGTGTTTCGAAAATGGTTATCGCGTCTGCAGATTACAATGGCCGCATGGATATATATATATATACATACAAATGAAAAGTCGAGGGGGAAAAAGAAGATGATAAAATAAAATAAAACAAGATAGCAAGCGGTGAAATTTCCACGGGACGATTATTGCACACGGGTCGTATATCGAAGATTTGTCGTTGGTGTAAAATAAAAGTATAAAAGGTTCGGTGGTGAAAGGGATGAATGGTGGTTATTTATGTTGAATGAATTCAAACGTACGCGTTGTTATTATGTTGATTTGTGGATATGTTTTCGAATTGACGATGATGTTGGTTTTCGATTACTAATTTTGTACAATATTTAAAATTTCAATGGAAGTGCTGCCCGTCCATTGTGTATTTGTGGAAATTTCATCTCGGTTTTCGAGTTTCAATCATTCAACCTTGACTTTCCATGCGTGATGGTTTTTGGTGAGAATTAATTATGCTAAGCATGAATGGTTCGTATGGGAGATATTATTTTGTTATCGTGTATAGTTTTCAAAGAAACAACAACAATATGAATAAATAGCATTAATGATATATTTTGATTTTATTCATTGTAAAATATGAATTTAACTAACGTAAATATATTTTTCGAACGTAATTGAATTGTCACAAATTGTCCTTTTTGTTCGATATCAATAAATGAATATCGAAATGAAATTTCATTATCAATTGAATATTTATTCGATTGACAGAATCAATTATGTCCTTTCAACTAGAAATAAATTCCGAGATTTAATTCAACAGCTTGATTCATCACACCATTCAAAAACACTATTTATTTTACTTCAACTGTTCTGGTATTTCGAAATAGAATTCAATGGATTGGATGAAAAAAAAATACTGTTTTTCTTTTTTTGCCGCGCTGTATAGCGAAATAAGTTTGATATATCCAAAGTCTGGACTACTCGAGGGTGGGTAGACGACGTGACCCTATCGTTCATCTTTGACGCCTTCGAATTTGCTTTCGGTCTCCTCTCGCAGGATCGTCGTGTTGGGAGAGGAAGCCGTTTATACATATACATGTATAAAGACCATCAGCCGGTTCACAATAAATTCTCGTTTTCGGATTTCGCATTTGGTCGAGAGGTTATATATACGCGTTGTAAAAACTGTTGATCGATGCGTCGCCCTATGGACTCTCCGCAGTTTTTCCGCACCTACACAAACATTATCTTCATCGTATATACATATCGGAAGAGGAAATTTAAACGCAAATGCCTTTACCCTCAACGCGACCGTTCGCCGTAGATCAAAGTTTATATTGGGGGTTCTTCTTTTTCTTGATTTAAAGAGTCTATTTTTTTTTTTTTCACTTCTTTTTCATCGTTTTCTCTTTTTTTTTCTTCCATAAGGAAATTCATGTAAGGCTGCTCTTACTTTACATGCAATGGAGCGTGTCTAGACGATGGAAAAAGGGGTACAGTTTACGTATATATATGTGTGTACACATTTACTCTTGTTGCTGAAGACATACAAAAGACATGTACATCAACATTCTGCATTTACATATGTCTACTAAGTATATATGTGTATATAATATTCTTGGCTCAATAAAAAGAAAGGCATTCTGCCAAAAAATGTAGACCATCTACTTCTGCATTTTTTCGCTTTAGTTCACGATGTTGCTACGTTTATGTACCGCTGCTTGGTGTATTTTAACTTTTAGTTATAATTACCTAGACTAATTACTAAAATTAGTTGGATATTTCACAAGTTATCTGTGACGACTCTTTTATTTATATCACAATCGCGCTTTTGTAAACAACATTGACGTGTTGTGCAATCCATAATTTTTCATTCAATTCTACAAGAGGGTAAAAATAGGAAAATACTTTTTTTTCTCCGTAAATGATGATGAATTATATTTTATACGAAATGTCGAGAATGTCAGAAATGCAAACTCAGTTACTCCATCGCTTACCACTAATTTTGAAATTGTTAGGTTTTATTCAAAAAGTTTCTTCATTCAGCATTGAAAACCGTTTCTCAAGGGACTCTGTTGCGTATTTTGAACAGTTGGAATTTTTTTAAGGTTCGATATTTGTTACGTAGTTTATCAACTCAACAGTATGATTGATGTAGGTATAGTAATTGTATCAGTGTGACATGTTTTAGCACGATAGAATTCCACAAAATAGAAAACACAAGAGTGAGGAATCTGTGTGATTTTTGATTACGATGCAATTTGCAAGGCATAACTCAATTTCTAAATAATCTTCATGAAAATTTAAGGATTAATAAGACAAGTTTGTCTAAATAATTTTTTTTCCTATGACAAAAAAAAACTTTGAGGCGTAATTGGAATTCTTATTTGAAATTTGTTGAGTACCCAACAGTGATATGTGTTTCGTGAGATGGAATTTTGCAAGTGATATTTGTCTGTAACTCCAGTATATACCTATATACATTGGTATAGTGATGTAAATTGCTATGGTGTAACATTAGTCATCATCACTGGCGCATTTTCTGAGGGAGAAGCTGAAGAGAATTTCTAGACGTGCGCACAGGAAAATCTCTCTTCTCTTGTATATACTTGAAATCGTTTTAGGTTTGAGCGCCGTACAGTGAAGAAAAGTTTTTCACAACTGAAATTGAAAATATCATGATGCAAGAAGTGTAAGCGAGAGAAAGTGTGTGAGAAGGAGACAGCTACAACATTCGTGAGATGAAACAAGAGAAAATAAAATCCATCCAATGGAATAAAAAAAATTAATTCCGGGAACAAAGGGAAAGAGTAAATTCCCACAAAGGGTTTTACTGACTCACGAATAGAATAAAATTTTCACCAAAGTGGGAGATAAAAAATTGTTTCTCACTCTTTCACTACAGTGATCGCGTCTTCGCATGTATATACGTTTTAGAGTGGGCTGATTAATCAGAAGCCACGTCCAGAAAAGTTTCTCGCGAAAAACGAGAGCACTATGGAATAATATTTCACGAAAGCCCCATTCTTTTTTTTGTCGTTTACTGGCAAACAAAATGTTAATTAACCGTTGGACATAGGGACCAACACGTCGACATCCAGCATAAAAATCTTGTGAAAAATTTCTTCATTATAAGTTTGCCGAAGATTCCAACGATGTAAGAAAGGACGCGTATATATCATCATATCTATTTTATGTCCCTTTCTTTCGAGTCCTCTTCCCCTTTCACCTTTATGGGAGCTCTGTCCTCTTCACAAGAAAATGGCCGAACGAAAGCTCATATTCTCAACACCTCTCATTTTCCACCTGCATCCCAGTACCTCCATCATGCGGCTAGAGATAATCAAAGTTTCCTTTTTATAATACTCACATTAGCAATGTTTGATAGTAAATAGAATGAAAACCTCTTCAAGGCGTTGGGAGATATCAGATTGTAGTTTGGGTTATAGCCAACTAGCCGCGACGGCGCCCATAAAGAGAAGAAACTATCTCCATAGAAATAAAAATGAATTAAAAGTGGAATGAAAGTATTCATTTCTGATATTCTTCAGTTTCAGATTACACATATTCCATTTATATCGCTGAGATTTACTTGTCATATTGTGATCGAATGGCAAAAGTTTAACTCTTCAAGTATTCAAATATATTCCAGATGGATAAAATATTTCGGAGGAATCCGATAAATTTAATGGAAATACATTCGGAGTAGTATCTAGAATGAACAGTGGTTCAAATTTGATTAGAAATTTGCATATTTTCGAATGAACTCATTCCTGCAATGATCATTGATGCGTTACAGGTGATAATCCAATTATCTATCAATAAAAAAGGGTCGGATTCCTACAATTGGAATTATTTGTGTTCGAAATGTCATTCAGAATTGGGACAGTTGTTATCTATCAATTCGAATCCATTTTTTGCCTCAGTTAATATAGATGAACTGGAACCTGATAAGACTTTTTTATTCGTCTTATAACGTTCCCTGCTTACCCCAGTTTCACACTCGGGATATATTATACTCTTTAGTGTTAGTAGAGAGATGGAATTGTCATCTGCGTCATGGACGAAATGATCATGCTCAGTGTGGTGTTTTGATAGTTTTCTGTTTCTCTTCTCCAACGTCATGCTCAAACGCATCTTTCTAGATCGTGCCATTCAATTAAGTTTATCTCTCAGGCATTTCGGGGCGTCACGGACATATATATTTTATATCGGTGTCGTCATCGGTTCTTCCACTACAACTAAGAGGGTGCTCACCCCATATACCTATTCTTTTTCTCGGTTAAAAGACTTATCTGACGACATTGATCTTAGGATTTCGGCTTCTGCGTCGATATCGTTACACACACATGGGCTTGGCTATACGTCGCAATGGACAGAGAGATAAAAACACACCGGTGATAATGCATATGGTTAGTGTAGTAGAACAAAAGAAAATGAAAGAAAAATGAATCGCTCGGAGATATGACTTGGATAACAGTTGATAATGTAATAATCAAATGCTGCAAAAAAATGTCGATGACATTTTGTATTTTTTTCTTTCATTCCAATGAAAGTTTCCAAAGCTATTTTTCTCGGATTCATTTTTTGCGTTCATGATGAGAAGTGATGGAAAATTACAACCGGTCTTAATATTCTTATGGATTTTTTTTTCATTTGGACAAGAGAAAACGTGATATGTTGAGAGAAATCTATCAATGCGCCTGTGATGATTTATGTCTGGATCATTCGTTAATCATCAACCATGGTACCATATTTCCTGAATTAAAATTAATCGATTTGTTCATGTTTTAATTGTATCATTGTTTCGATGATATGAAAACATGAATGCAACATATTAAAGTATAAGAATGCCTGAACAAATCACCAACTCAATTATTCCCCCTATAATTTTTCGTCTTTGTAACAAAGGTAAACACTCATATAGAATAAGCAAATACTTTTTAATTGTGGGTTAATAGTGAACACGTTGCCCACACAAACTGTGAAAAGTTGCAGTCGTTTTCGATTCCAAATGGGCCACGACATTTATGCACGCTCGTAGAAGATACTTATATGAATTCATCGTTTGAGATGGGGAGAAAATGTTTTTCCCCTGACATCATGTGGGAGTTTTGGACTAATGTTGCCGGAAGTCGTGTGGTATAGAATCTTTGCCGTCGTTGTTGTCGTAGTCGTTGTCATGGTCACAACCAAGACGAGAGAAAAATTGTCGTACGCCGTCTGCGAGCAATGATGCGAAAGTAGCTGTACGTAGCGACATTACCTTCAGGGTATATGTAGATGTGTGTATTCTATGATAGAATGAGCTGAGTTATGCCACATTGTGGGTTGTAATAATCCGTAGAAATTGCCGTAAGAATTTTTTTCCCACCGATTAATAATCCATTTCTTGTATATTTTAAGACTTGCTTCTTCCATCTGTCAGATTGTACGAAGGCTATGGATATTATGAACAAATGAAACAAGAAATTTAATATACAAACATGTGTAAGTGAGTTACTCTTTCAAGGACGAATCAGTCCCGCGGGAATATTGATCTCGGAATTGTCATGATGGTTGGTATAGGAATAATAAATTCGGTTGTGTCGGGTGCGATAACGACGTGCGCGACGAACGCGACCGGTTGTGGGTGCGCCCGCGTATACGGCCAATAATCCGGACGATACGCACAGCATAGGGGACGCATATACATACAAATATATTTATGTATGTGTACGTAAATGTGTGTTTGGTTGTGTTTGAATAATCTTGTGGATTTCGTGTAGGCGAGTAAATCAGTCGCGATTGCTCTGGGTAGAAATGCACGCACGAGAGGTCTAGAAGTGACATAACACTCACGGGACACCACATATATATACTCGCATGTACTCACTTGGAATTGCCAACAGTTGAGTTCTGAAGGATTTAATGTATATCATATTAATTCTCATAAAGCGCCACCTCAGACTTTTCCTCTCGTGTCATGTAGTCATTGCGATTGATTCATGGGTTTATTGACACTGCGAACACGTTTTTGTATATCTACTACTGCTCCATCGATCATCAAACTCATGACACATACACATTCATGATTATGAGTCGATGTAAAATGGTTTTATGCAATAATCATCCGATTTTGATTTTTCAGAAGTATTGTATTATGGATTATGTCATGATAGAATATTTGGGTGGGGATTTATTTAATACCGACCAGTCCTGGTTAGTGTGTGGCAGATGGTTTATATTTGCAACTGATCATCCTGAAGATGTTTATATCCATTCACAATGGTTTCGGTTCAATTAAAATCACCGAAGAAATATGAAGGATCATCAGTTTTTATCCTCAAGCTTCCACTCTAGAGAATCAGTCATAATGATTGAGATGGACAAAATCACAATGGGATGGATAAATAATGAACGTTAACAAATTCATTAATTTTATATGGAGAAACTGCGAAGAAGTCGTTTGGTTGGAAACTCATTCGTCCTTTAATATATCAAGAACAACTATCGTGATTTTATGTAAAATATATTTTTTTGTAATTGACAACTTTTTCAGTGGAATTTTGCTAATCGGCACTTCTTGTTACTAACAATAAGTGCATATACACGACAGAAGTTGTTTTGTCTATTGTGTATGAGTTTATGGCACTCACGTGATATTAATGGGTGAAAAATTGGAAATCGCTGAATTAAGGACTACGAAATTGGAATGATATTTATTCTTGAGAGATAGAAGAAATGATATTTATATCTGGAAAGCTCATGATAATTGGATTGAATGAGAGTTGGATAGATGAAAAAATCGATGATTGTTAGTATCACGAATATTTTTACTTCGATTTATATTGTTAGGAATCAACAATAAATTGTATTCTTGGTTAGTCTCATTCGATTTTTTTCACATCCCCTTGGAAAGCGTGACCACACTTCATATAAATTCTCAAGTTTTGCTTTATCATTAAATAATTTTACAACTATATATTCGCTCTGATTGCACAATGCTATAAAGTAAATATTTATGTCACAATAAAATTTACTAATAATTGATATAATGTGAATTCTTGTACCATTGTCACATAAATTTCGTTATATCGTTTTCATTATCGCAATCAGCACAACAATATGCTCAAATTTTTCTTCTTTTTCAAGCAATCGAATTTTTTTTTCTCTCTAATGAGTCACAAACACGGCGTGAAGTCAATATTAATAAATCAGATACTGACCTTGTTGATCTGGCGTTGTAATTTCGTTATTGTGGCACGATCTCGTTGCGCTGCGGCTCGTTCGTTTTGTAGAATTTTTTCTAACTCTTGCACTCTCTCTTCCAGACTCTCCTGAAAAAAATATAGAATGGAATTATGAATTTAAACGTCATCCATTATCTTTCATATATCTATTTCGTGAATTAATTTTCATTTATTTTATGGAACGATTAAATGTTTGCGATAATTCCGAAGATGGCATTTCTATTCTGTTTCGGTGAATAGCTAAATAAGTATTCAACGAAGTAGAGACTCATCTTTGACTGAGACATATTTCATAGGATAAAACCGACGAGGGAGAGTCCGGGTTTATGTACTCGATGAACATTCAACCGATGTATATAAAGCAACTTAGGTTATGTTTGCATTTGAAGTTGCGCTGCTGGAAAAGGTGATTTGCGACAACGATTAATATAAAGACCATGCACGACGTTGGGTTTTTGTTTAACTAGTCATTCTCTTCTCCTTTCTGTCGTTTTCCTCCTGGTTATATAGACTCTTCTTTAGTGTGAGTATAACGATATACACTATGATAAAAAGCGTTAAAGATGTCAACGAAACCATACCGGCGGTGGATTTTCCATCCAACTCTCGTCCTATCTCACTCTGTTAGTTTGAAATTTACTCTGCTGCAAAAGTAACTAACCCCAGGGCGCAACGAAAAATCTTGCATAATAGAAATAATTTCCCTCGAGGGTCATTCGAGTTCTTATAAACTCCACCAGCCAAGACTTCTTTTTTTCCTTCCTTTTCACCATCATCTTTATACATGCGTGATAAAATATTTCGATATTTCCATGAGGGAAAATGGATGATGTGTTATCGAGAAATAAAAATATATCTATTCAGTGATGAATGTGACACTTCTCGAGAAAATCTGCAGTGGGAGTTGAAATTCATTATTTCAGGTAATTTTTATAGAGAAAAATTTCGTATAAGGTCAGGATGGTTGTGCAGAAAGAATGGTGATTATGATACATCAATTTCCGTTTGTTTGAACTTATTCGACGTTGACAATCCAGGTCAGTTTCCTATTTAGTGCTTTCGATCTATTTCCTCTTTCATCATGACGATTCGTGTTTTCTCAATTTTTCGACTTCATATAAGAAAAAAGATCGGTACATTTGAAATTGGGGAAAACCATGTTTTCTAAAAACTATCATTCTTGGATATTGTTAACTTATTGAATGAATACAAACACGGCATAACAATAAGTCTCCTTCCTCTTACACTCGAAGTATTGATCTTTGAATCCGACGAGATTAGTTTTTGGCCACCATGATGACTACTTACACCAGTGATCGATGTATTCATCCCCATAAATCACGGATCATAGCATATCATAATATCATTCGCTTTTTCAAATATGTTCATGATGAAAAATGAAAACATTGTTGCGGCGCATCAATGTTCTGATAAGTTTGGATCTTTATGTGGTGGAGTTTCCCCCAATTTCCAAAAATTGATCAAACCTGAAACATTCAACGGATCGAATTCAACTTCGATTGTTCGATGTTTCCGAAATGAATGACCTGGATTGGCAGTATACTGTCAATCTAATTATCTGCCTTCATTAAAGTGCAGCCTGGGTTCACTTAGCTCTCATTCACTCTTAAATTTTCATATTGATCCAGTGTAATTCATTCAGTGATTCATTATGTTTTTCATAATACATGGTCAATAGAATAATTAAACTGTAATGAGTGTGGCTAACCAATGAGCTACTACACATCTCTCATTCCCTATTTCAGGATGGAGTGTGTTATATATGGACCCGTGTCAACGACGAGTTGTCCCTCGACGTGTATACCGCCAACGACGAAAAAGTATTCGCATGCAGGGTCACGTAGTCCCGATTCACCCTCACTTGGTGAAAGCACGTTTTACTACTCCTTTACCGATGGCGCGCGTCCCCTCATTCTCTCTTTCATTGGTTCCCTTTTACAGCACACACATATATAAATACACACCAGAAAGTATACACATTATATGCTATATGTTGTACACTTGCTCCGCCTCATCTGCTGTCGCGAGTGGTTGTGCGTTTGTTGCCAACTTTACGAAAGGGTTATGCTTCTGCTACTCCCAAACTCCTGTGCACGCCAACCTTATTCTCGTTTGCATTTCCTCATAGATATAAGTATAGACCTCATAAAGCACACACCCCTATCCCATGGGTTTAGCTTCTCTACCAACTTTTAATGTGAAAAATTCCTGTATTTGTGAAGATTGTTTGCAACCCTATTTTCTTTTTTCGATTTATATTCTTTTTTCACCCTCATCCCGTGTTCCAGTTTGTCGCTTCATCATTTTATCCTCTTTCCTTCTCTGTTGTCAAAGTTCAATTCATTTGCGTATTTATTAGATATAACATATACGTCATGATCATCGCCAAAAAAAGTTATTAAAGCAGTTGTTTGCATTCTGAAGTGTGGGAGAAAGGGTGTAAGTATAATGACTTGATATTCTCTTTGGGAAGGACATTTTACTCTCGGCAGTTTTATCACAAAGCGATATTGCACATTCTGGTGAAGTCTTTGTGAGAATTTTAATGTCCCCATGAGTTTGTGGATGAGTATGTACATACTTTGTGTGGAAGGGCACTTTGTTGGAAGTAATTTTATGAGAACATTTAGTGAATCCAGGTGATATTTCAGATGTTCGTCGTGGTCCAACATACGCTTTTGGTGTTTCATTAACGAAACTCCAGTGCATGTACTGAAAAAGTCATCATTTCAATGGTGATAGATGAATTCGTGACTAGGATATCATGAAACTGTTGAACTTATCAGTTACGAGACATGATGGATGCAATTTGCAGATTACTAAATTTAACATCTTCTCCCAAGATATTTTCCCAATATGAACTTCATCTAAGAATATCGATTTCCATTCTTTCATTTCATTCAATTTTTCAATATTCAATTTCACTATGTCAATATTATAAAAATAAACAAAAGGAGTCATCAGTTGTATCGTTATGGAAGAATATCTAGGCAGATTATTTGAATTTGTGATGATTTATCTTGTGAAATTTTAAGTTTCGTTCATCTGCAGTCTGAGTCAAGCGCCAGCAATACCACTTTGCGCAGAATAGACTGTATGAAAATATGAATGCGGGGCCCACCAATTTGTATTTGGCGGTATTGTGTATGAGCGACATTGAGAGCCAACTTTGCGCTTATATGAAGTCAAGAAGGGTTGGTTTCGCTATTATATATTCACTGTATATATGCTCCCCACATTTATACGCACGTCATCGCTGTAGGGGGTGGTCGTGTGATGTTAACATTATATAGAACATTTTCGTCACACTGCACGCGCGAACGCGCCACAGCTTAACGAGCTATTAACACTCTATATGCGCGCGACGACTATTCGAGAGATTATGATGGTTGTATATATACTCCTTTGCGAGTTCTCTAGTCCTTTATTGTCGCCACCTTCATCATCAATGTGTGCATGTGAATTAAATTCAGCACTATAGACATAGACTAGTTAGCACCATATAGTTCGTCTGGGTTTTCTCCAGGGAATATTCGTTTGTATGGAGAAATTTTGTGAATAGTTTTTAGTTTAATCTCAGAAGTCGACATCCATTATGACTCTTCATCGGTAGATTACTGAAATATCAAGTTCAAAAATGAGGAAATTGATAGAATTATGCTTGGGCTAACGAAAGTTTGAATATTAATTTCTTGTAATTGTCTTCGGTGTATGAACAGAAGAGATAGTGGCATAATGGTTTTATTATTTTTTCGAAGTACTGTGAATACCTGGAAGAAAATCATTGAAAATCTCAACATCCAATTACGATTTTCAAGGGAAACGTCAAATCAAGACGATGTTGCTTATCACGTTTCGATGATTAATTCTGTGAGAAAAATCTGATGGAGATTTCAGGATTCATGTGGATTTAGTGATAGATAAGAATTTTCTTTCAGGTTCGGTTCTTTTTGATAATTTTTCCATCAGTAAATCTTCAAGAGAACAATAAGGGTGACAACAATGCAGAAATAGCAAACTCACGATTGCTACAACTACTAATTATCATTACGCGATTTCTCGTTACACAATCGTAATCATTCAACAACTCTTCTGCACTATCAATGAAGAATAGATCGATATGAATTCCAATTTCTGTTTGTCACAACAATAATATGAATGTCAGTATAAAACGAAATGGAAGTCACTGGCTAATATCAACTCGAAAATTCTACAAAATAACAACACAAAGTTTTATAACGTTTAGTATGAGACTGCGAAGTGTAGAATGAACGATGCCATATTCCATTTTATGCATAAACGACTTCATCTATCTACTCCGTAATGCATAATGAAATGTTTTCCCATTCCTGTATGAAATATATCGCGTACACCACCTCTACACTGTAATTTCGTCTTTGAAGTCAGAGCATTTCCAATTTTCGCGCGAAAGTACATACGTATCGTGTATTTCCTCTCACCGTTTATATTGAGAGGGTGAAAATACAACGTCATCCCTCGGGCCTCAACACGTGTTTCACTTTCGTCATGACGTATATTATTATTATTCTCGTTGTTATTCTAAGCGTAATATTGCATTTTTTTATGTTCATTTTCTTTTAAATGCCATCCCCCACTGAATTGGTTTGACTTGTGATTTGTGCCGGGGGGCAGTGAGCTTTGCTGTCTTCCTCCCACACTCTGTGTACACTTTTTTTTTTTTTTTTCATCGTTATGCTACAGACATTATTGGTGGATAAATGTATGATATTGACGCGTGGTAATAAAGCCGAATAAACTTGTGCAGAATGAAGGGTTTTTAATAAGCAAACTTTTTAATTTGTTCACGCATCAGTATTTTCAACAAGACTGTGCGTAATGTCAAAGTGAATATGCTTGGTTGTGTTTATACGTCCATCCCGTCTATCAAGGTGAACCTGCTATTGGCATTTGCATTTATACCTTGATATTTCCCAGCCCTTGTGTATATACGGGGTATTGTTATTAGGGGATCCATAGCACCTTTGAAGCAGCTCAAGTGAACGCTTTGATAATGCGGAAATTTCGGCGAATATAATTGCGTATATAGACAGAATGGTGTGTGGTCGTGTTCAGTAGCAGTATTCTAGCAAATTGGGCATTTCCATGTTTTATATGATGAATTCCTGTGGATTTTTATGGCTTCTTTTAAATGCTCGAATTTTATTTCAGATAAAAAATGAATAGAATGTGATGTTGAATAATTGAATATGAAAGATATTGTCAACACTGTTTGTGTTATTTTATTTATGAAAAATTTGATATCGCGCGCGCGTGTGTGTGTGTGTGTGTGTGTGTGTGTGTGTGTGTGTGTGTGTGTGTGCTGGCATTGTGATTCTGACCGGATGAAATATTTCCGGATATGATGGTTAACATAACTTCATACTCGGTGAACATCCGGAATGCCGACTGGTCTAATATTAGTATGGAGATTTTGATAAATGCAGGAATTGTTTCGGCAGTGTAGACTGGCCATGTTGCAGAACCATTCTGGGAATCCAAGATGTAAATTCGATAGGTAATTTTCAGGTATTTAAAATGTGATTTTAGTGGGGAACAAAAAACGTTTCATGAATATCACTGTGATAGTTGTTTATTCTACAGACAATCCGAATGCGAAATGAGAGAACTTCAGTCGAGTTTAAATCATTGGGATATGTCCAAGTTATGGTGTTTTCAAGCGCGAAATGCGTTCTGTGAGAAAATGTGATCGGAAAAGCTTACGGTTATGAGAAAAACTTCGGTTCCAACATTAAGCTTGAGTAAAACATTTGATGATTTGAGTGAATTTCAAAGTTCGGCGGAAACAAAGAATGTGAATGCAAATAAATCCTGTAATGTGAAAATTTTTCAGGTTCTGTCGCGAAAATTCAAATGTAAATATCATTTACTGCCGCCATGATTGTCCAGATGGAATATAAACATAACAAAAAATCGTACTTGGTTTATGTATTAATTTCAACATTTCATCCTTCGGAACAGACGAGCATCAGAGGGTTGTCCGCATTGGCGGAAGAACCGCGCGCGGTTGCGTCGGAAATAACGCAATATTTCATGAACACACCATGACATGGACTGCTACACATATTGAACCACCCTACCCCGCCTCTTGCGCACACACGTTACTTCTCTCACTATCTTAGTGAGATCTTCGTGTCCCTCCTGTGGTGAGTCGCGCCGCATCCGGCGCTTGGGAGATTTGCATAAAGTGTCCCGCGGTTTGAGAAATCAATTTGAGCTTTCACGCCCGAACGCGATTGTCGCGCGGACATAAAATTCTCAGCGTTTCCTTTTCCTTTTCCTTTCAAAGTTGTACCACCTACCGATTTTCATAAGGACTATCTACCTTCAATTTCACCCTTAATTGTACTTCCGAAGCAAGAGAAAAGGTAATGATGGGATTCACCTCGCACTCATTCCCCACCTCTTTTCATACTTGCAAGCACTCCATTCACTTTCTGATTGTCTTTCTGATAAATTTCCTAAGGAATGAATCGATCTGACGTTGTACAGTGTTGATACCCATTGGCCATCAATCCTTACGTGTCAATGACAATAATGTGTGATGTAGTGATGCAAGTATTTGAGACAGACACAAATCTATTCTCACAGAAAGTTATCGAAGTTCATGGAAGTTTATTTTAAACTTCGTCAAGAGTTCTACGTTGAATGACGACAATTTTCATTGTGAAAAATTTTTCACAAAATTCCAGAAAATAAACGACTACATTTTCCAATTTATAAATGACAAATCGAAATTGTTTAGCTACGATAAAAGCACAAAACTCGGAACAAAATGTTGATAAACTCTGGGTCTGCCAAAAATTTGATGCAATGAATCGCTCCCATTCTGAAAATGATATTTTTCACGGACAAATAATCCGAACTGCATAACGTTTTCGTACCCTCTGCATTTCATTAATAGAGTAACGAAACTGTGGAGGATAAATAATCCTCTGTACAATTGAGCAAAAATATATGTCCCCGATGTGCCACCATATTTTCATGTTTCATTTATGTTTCTGCTGGTTTCAGCTGATGACAACAATATATGAATCGAATGCAAAGTGAACATGGGGAAACAACAATAATTGAACATGAATAGCAAACGACTTTCACAAATTCCAAACTAATATCTCTACAGTACAAATCTCTAGTAATCGTTCCCCAAAAAATTCATCATTTCAATTTCCTCGTTGCGCAATATGAAATGCAATATCTCGTCGCGATATTTGTAAATGTTGAGTGATATGAGATCAATCCCCACTTCAATATATATTTATATGTCACTCTCGCACCCTATTCCTTGAAAATTGCTGACTGGCAGCGATAATAAATTCGATCGTTGTGAATCAGTGCCGCGGCGATATCTCCACTTTCCTTCGATTACGTGCGAATGAAGAATAACAGAATGGGTTTGATCATTGTGTGAAAGAAAAAAAATTGCAAGAAGGATAGTTGTGCGAACGAAAGACTCAAATTCTGCCAGAGGCTTTTGCACTTCATCTCTTAGGACCTTTCTCGATATATATCGCGATAGTCGAGAAAGGAAGAGAGAATGGATGAAACAGAACAGAGAGGGTGGAAAGTTTTTAAGTTATACCACCTGGCGTACGGGTTACTACACGTCGGGGATGTATATATATATATATATATAGCAGTGCAGTCCTCTCTTCGATAGTGAAGGCTCTTCATTTCTATTAGCTCCACCCTGTCATCCCCTTCATCGTCATTTTCCTTCGCTTCTTCTCTATCCTCCCTCGAATTCTCCCAACTCTCAACAACATTTCTCCTCACTGTGTATATATGTATACATACCTACATGTATATGTGTTATATAACTCTACTTCTCCCCCTCATTGCATTGTTCTTCGTTGAACTGAAAAGCAGCCCCTTAAAGGCGCACCCACCACCGGAAACTCGTCTTGAACTCCACCGTGTGACGAGTTTTGGAGGCAAACAAATGCGTTCTCTCTCTCTAGAGGAAAGTTTATGGTATTTCTGGGAATTCAAGCGTTATTCGCATGGAAAATATTGCCCAGACGCCAGATATATAACCAAATCGTTTTCCAAAGTGAGCATATCACAAGTGTAGATTAAAATTGTGTTGAGTATGGCGGTTTCAACTTCTTATTCTTGTTAATATCACACTGTGAAACATCATTTTATGATATTGTATAGTGGCAATCTAATCGCTTATGGCCATTCCGTGTACTTTGGTGATGGACCTTCCTGGGTCGATGGTCGTTGAGATGGTTCGAACTTTTTTTATGTATTCCAACCACTGAACGATTGAAAATGGATTGCGTTTTCTACTGCGGTGTTCCTCGAGAACAAATATTTACTCTATAGCAAAATTTGCAAGTAACGTTTCCACATTTATTATACAGGCAAAAAAAATTGAAGATTTACTTTTGGATACAGAAGGGACTACTGAATTTGCTTTCCGAAGTTACTGAGAGTTACGAATAATTTTGCAGTCAAGAGTGTATCTAAATAGTCGTTAGTCGGGATGCTAGTCGATGAACTGCCATTTAATGTTTAGTTCGAGATGATTCCAATGAAGAAAATTACAAATGAAGTTTGTAATAAATATATCAGGAGAGAGATAAGAATTGTCACTTCATTTGTGGAGTCCCCAGAGGAAAAAATCAGAGTTGTGAGTTTCTGAAAACGGAGAAATCATGAACGCATTGGATGTTTATGGCTTCATTGAATGTCCACAGAACAAATTGAGTTTTGGCAGATAGCGTTGCTATAAAACTCTAGTGGAAAAGGTTTCTATTGACGGTTATCGTCCATTGTGTGATTCTACACATATTATTTGAGTTATTGCCGATTCGAATACCATACACGACCACATAATTCTTTATTATTGATCAGCATTAGCAGTTGAACGTAATAAACTACAGAGTGAGAATTCACGTTATGACTGTGAAAATATTTCCCTCATAAACCACAACTGTTACATTTTCTCTTTCCATTTTTGCTTCTTTATTTTTGTCTCCTTATGTTTAGTTGATGGCGCCAATATTTTTTTATATTCTCCCATTCCATCCCCATTTCTGCACATAGTTTTTTTTTTCTTGTTTCTCTTGGTTTGTGCGATGTGGCACGTGAATCAATCCCCCGGCGAGCTAGCTCACGAAGGGATCCCAGGGGTCGAATTAATTGATATGTCTTCTTGCCAATTTTGCCAAGTGTTCGAACACCCGACATTATACATATATATACGTATATACGTATATTAATAGTTTGTCGTCATCTGAATGTTTGGGTATTTTTCTTCAGACTCTTTGTGTACGTTGATACTGATCTCGAAGAAAGATGAGGATTTTTTTTCCTCCATCCCAACGAGTACACACTGACATCATTTAAGAGCTCTTTCATTTTTTGGAAGCTTGGAAGCTGACTCTATACACTTTTCTCGACTTTTTATTCTTTTTTTTTATCATATACCCTAGCTGATGTGCCCGCCCTCTTCCATTTGCTTCTTCCAAAGCATTCTTTACAATAGCACTCACCATGAACCCTCCTCTTCCGTGCTGCTGACTCCCAATAGTTCTCCCCATGAACTTGTCAGTTCATCCGTAATCACGAATCAAATTGAAATTTCATGATCATCAGTGCAGCGGTTTTGGTTGAATGTTTCTATAGACTGTGAACGACTGAGTCGGTGATGATAATTGATTATCGTGAGGGTTTTGTGGTCGTGCAATTGTATCAATCAATATTTTACACAATATTCAATATAATCATACGCAAAAAAATGGATTATAATTTGGGATTGTGTGAGAAATTTCAGTCTAATGAGGGAGCAATTGATTATGAGTGGCGCTCTGTGAATCACGCGATGAAGGTAGACAGAATTAGAGTAAAGTCTGTTTTGTTGAAACGAAGATCAGTGTTATAGAGTGAGAAAGTTGACTCCGTCATGGTCGGTTCAAGCTTTGCTCTCTTCTTCTTCTCTCTTCGTTTGATCCAGGAAACTAACTCGCCTAGACGTTCGAATCACCGAGCCGCGTAGTCGAGCCTTTCTGTGGGATATATTTCTACGACATTAAACTTTTGTGCCATTCGCACGGATCTTGGATCGTTCAAGTAGTCAGTTGAAAACAGTTTACAAGTGTTGGGTTTATTTAGTGGACAGAGATCAACTGTGTACTCAGGGTATGTACAAGGTATATCCGACGTACACGAAAAACACAACGATTCGAGAATCCTATCGTGAGAATAAGATCCATCTTGGAGGGAAATGGCGAATGGCTAGCACGGACCTCCGGTATCATTTCAAGAATAATAATAAAAATTTTATTATGCACTGGGTAATTTTTTTCGCTTGCAGTTGGGAATTATTTTGTTTTGAACACTTTTAATGATTTTATCATAATCTTTTTCTTGGAAAATATCTTTTGTTTATTATTCATTCTTTACTTAACAACTCATATTACCTCCGTTGTTTTGTTGTCTTCAAATGACTTGTATGAAGTCTTGAATATCTTCTAGCTAAATACGGATACGAAGCTAATTCAAAAATTCCCAATTTATTTTGGTTCACCGGATTATTTTTGTGACATTGTTTAACTCTGCGAAGATCACATGTATATTTTGTTCATCTTCAGATTCAGTTCACACCACACCCCATTAGTCGAAATAGCATCCGAATTTGTTGTGCCTATGGAGAAAGTTGTGCGTTTCGATCCCTGTACCGTCGATATATCAGATTCTTTCTACGTAGGTTGTTGATGTTGGTATCCACCATTGTACATTACAATCAATTCCAGTAAAGTATGTTTATGATTTTGGTAACCAGGTGACTATCCACTATTAGTTTCCAACATCCATTCAATCACTTTTCATCTCGGGTATCATAGAATAAATTTCACTATCGTAGTCTTAATCCTACTATGTAAATCAACACGATATTATGCTCTCAACTATGTCAATCATGTCTGCCCGACAGTCTCCAATAGCTTCCCATAATTTGAGGTGTTGTAATGAAAATACGAGTGACTAGCCATTCTGTGAGGGAACTCTCCTTGTATAAACAATGGCATTCACCAAAGTTTTGGTGTATATTGAAGCGTCAATAGAATCGTTGGCATTCCTTGTGGTGGTTCCAGGACTCCATGGTAGCAGCGTCGTCTGCATTTCGGAATTCTACATCAAGTTGAAGATGATGATGAGGACGAAAATGGTGGCATAAGAAGACAAACGCGTGTGTTCAAAGACTTGGGATCTGTATTGAGAACCAAGAATGCTTGAAGCCCTAATCCTCTGGTCGACGTATATTATTCCTCACGGACTAAGTTGTCGTGTGCTTCCTTAGTATTAATATAAAGGGATGAAGATGCGTGTTTAGTTTCATTAGCCCTAGAAATATGGGGTTCGTTGTAACGTATTATATTCAACTTCTTTTCCAAGTTAACGTTGGTGGTTTGTCGTCGTCCGTTTGTCCCTCGTTCGTCTGAAGAGGGTGTTATTTCTCGAGGGAGCTAAATTATATTTCATATTCGTATATGATGGTATATAAGCTTTTCGTCATCGATCAGACAAAGCCGTTTGATGGTACGCGGGGGAATCTCGGAATTCACTGGAGTCATTCAACAGGATTGAGTTGGTATGTGTTCATATGTATGGCAGAGATGGAGAAGTGGAAAGCAGAAAAAAGATGAAAATAAAACGTAAGAAGAATTTGATGGATCTCGGTGTTTTCTGTTTTGACGCACTTGAACTGTTCCCCATTTTGCAGTTAAATTAATGGTTGATGATCTACTCTCTAGAATCGTGTTATTATACAGTTCAAGGAAAAACTCTGGATTTAATGATATGAGGTTTCCAATAAGAAGTTTACGCGAAGGTAATGAATTATGTGGAAATATTCCAATTAATAACATAATTCATGTAAATCATGTTGTAGTTTTTGGCTATTTACGTCAGGATTCATACGAAAGAAATAAGGAAAGACCGAAGCTTTGAGTCAGCTTGAAATCCTGATCACCATTGTATCATTCATTAAACAATGATTTTTCATTTTCAATCAAAACAACAGTTTATGTTGTTGATCAAAGAAGTATCAACAGAAGAGAACCGCCCTCCTATGAGTATATAAACCAATTGAAATGCTTTGTTGTAAACCCTAATTTCTGATAATTTTTGAGAAAGTTGCATCTGACTTGCTCGATCTCACCCCTACGTGAGACTTCAATTTATCCTTTTGTTGAATAATATAATTGGAAGTGCAAGAACAGTGTGTGTTTGGCTTCGGTTTTCCGTCGTAGGATCAGGGCTTTACCCAGAGACATAGAACGAAAACTGTGACTATATACCGGGGAGTTTTCGGAAACCCCATTGTGTATGTCACCCTCTCAAAGCCATAATCCCATCTCTACGATGCCTCGTTATTTGTTACCAAACTTGCAACACATGTATAGCTATACATTCCTACTCCACTTCGTAACATGAAAGTAATGATGAAAATGATAATAATAACGAAAATACTATTTCAGTAAAATATTTTTCAGTTTACATTCAAAGATCTGTAAATATAACAGCGGAATCACCTTGGTCGTTGACAACTTTTTTCAAAACTATTGTAACGTTGGCTCTTTTCCCTCCTCTCATGTGAGAAACACCGTCATGATTATGTAGACGCCAGATGAAGATATATGAGAATGTAGAATAATGATGTAGAACACAGAGTTGACAACGAAATTTATGAATTATTTAACTCCTAACGAGGAGACCATCACCAATGTGTACAAGATGAGGCACACGCATAGTGTACATTATATTGACATATACGAGCGGTAGTTCCCAGGAGTCCCTTGGGATAACTTGGTGTCTTCAACAACAGCCAGTATAGAGAAAGATAGCACTATAAATGCCATAGATTAATAATAATTGCTCTTTAAGCATGGAAGAACAAAAATGGAGAGAGAGAAAGAAAAGATGAGGTGTAATAGGGAACAGTGAAATAATATTGGGCAGGAACGGGCATGCTTGAGACATCACTTGGGTCATCATCCGTAGATATAGGTCGAGTCCAGTTTCATATGCTTGTCATCCCTCATTACATGTTAAATATATGAATTGCTTCGAATCCGCGCAATATATATGACAAGTTCCGCAATAGTTCATCGTTGAGTATAATAAACTTGCACCAAGTTCGTTGAACTCAATCTTGGGATCATTGAATCATGCGTGGATCGAATACTGTGAATGTTTTATCATGGCAGCGATATATAGATAGGAATTGTCCCATTAGTGAATGACATTTAAACATTGTGAGATATATCGACGTGCCAATTTATTAATCATTTGACTGACGTCATGGATGGATGTATTTTATTTAAATAATCTGGTGAGTGAACAACGGATCACGAAACTCCATCGTTTTTTTTTTCATCTAGTTATGTGCGAAGATGTAATAGTCCTTTTGATAAATTATGTTTGCATATAGTGATGCATGCAAATTCGTGAATAATCAAGTCTTACAGCTGCATGATGATGGATGTTGATCATTGAGACTTCTGAAAGTTTGGAATTTTATTTGCACAGGAGAAAAAATGTTGAATTTGTGAAGAACAAGTATCAGAATGAATGATGGAATGATATTGCTATTTGTGTTTTATGTTGAATTTATCATCACTGATTTCAGTAATTTGGATTTTTTATGAGATCTTTACTAGTTCTGAGTGTTTCAATTTCAGATCACTTTATTTGGTCATATTTCATATCAGTGTGTTTTTAATGGTGTTGAAAAATCAATTGGAGACTATGATGTATAGATATTCAGATCAGAGTTACAATTCGCAATGATTCAGGAGTTAAACAAGTGATTGATTTACGAATTTTCTTGAGAAAAAATTATTTTTAGCATAATTTTTCTTCGATTTTGGTCATCGTATTAATACAATAATTTTTTTAGAAAAATTTATTGTAAATTAAATGGAATTTCGTAAAAAAATACGTCCATGTAGTCATACACATAGTAGTACACTACTTCATTCCGTGAATTTGTCACGCGACATTTTAAAGACCATACGCTTTACGTAAAGTGCTCGTTAAAACTTGTGATCTTGACTTCTCTCTCACACTTGAGTCTCCGCTCAATAAGTTTCTCGTGCACATTACTTTGGGCAGATTCCCACGGAGAGATGCTACTCCGATTAAACGTTAGAGTATCTCCAGTCTCTCCATACCTTATCACTCTCACTTATAAATCCCCAACACCCGTGACGAATTTTCACTCTCACTTCTCTTTTTTGACGTGTCTTCAATTTACTTCTTTTTTCTTTCATTTTTTTCTTCTGGTGCTGGTAATTTCTGTGCGGTGTAACGGCATCTTAAACAATTATGAGCTGTATAATTGGATGAAAAGTTTGTGCTTCGTGACCGAAACGAAGATTTTCAATAAGATGAGACTTTTAATTAATACAATAATTTTTGAGGTTTGGCGGTGTAGAAGAATATTATTGTAATGAAATTGAGAAACAGCTTTCCATATTAATTCTCAACAGAATATATTCGCTCTCATGTGGAACATCACAGCAAAAAGTCTCGAGCTCATTCATATGGAATTTAATACGAAATGAGCAGCCCACACATCTTCACTGTTCTTCGGTGTCTTAAGTCTTTGATTCAAAACAAAGTTTGGATGGAAAAGTACAAAGTTCTTATTTATTATTCAATTCATTGAAGTGATGAATCATGTGGAAAGTCTCCCATTTTATGCAATAGGGAATCCAAATTTTTCATCCACACAATTGGACATTTTCTCCAATTCTACCTATCTCATTCATAAATTTTTTGTGTCAATAAGATCACTTTGATATCTGTGAATGTGACAATTAATCAATATTTGCAATTCCTTCATAGTAATACGAAAGATATTTGACATTTTTTCATGTGAAGTTCAAAGTTAATGTCGAACTTTTCATTGCATTATCAAATACTCAACACTTCAACTAACTGGATGAAATAATAATATGACGATAAAAAAAAAATGTTGACGACAAAGGAAATCGAAGACGAGAAAAACGACGACTGCTCCGACAGTTGCATCCCTTCAGAGAGTTTACTTTGATTAAAATCGGTTCCCGTAATTCCATCCAGTTGTGTTTTGTGTATTCGCACAACCTTACATAGCGTAAGCTCAAATATGTATACACATATATTGTGTAGTATTGCACAGAGGTACCCTAAAGAGATCCTATTTGAATTTCCTCGCTGATTACCGAGGGGATTTTGCTTGCCGAAAATTCACCATGTTTCTCTACACCTCCGCGCACAGTTCACTCGCGCTCAAACACTTGGAAAAACGTTGCGTCCTCCCTCGCTCTCTGCACGATATTTTCCCCTACACTGCGTGTGTCTCTTGGAAACACACCCTCAAACGTCCAAACAACTGTGTCGCAATTATATCACTCCATATGCTTCAAATAAAAAAAGAACAATTGAACTGTCAAACGCAAAACGGAAAAGAAAAGACCGATAGAATGGAATAAAAATTCAATCAATCAATATATTCTCAGTCCGCAGGCTAAATTTATTGAACCGCACATTTTGTCGTGAAATATTTCCCATGCCAACTTTCACGCAAACACGCATTTCATGTTTTTGATTTCAGCCCCATCGCCGGAGGCTGGATATCATTAATGCAATTGCTGAATATGTAGAGAGTGTTACTTTCAAATAAATTCAACAACAATCATCGAGTCAATATCATGGCTATAGATATGAATTTATCGTATTTCTCAACCATATATTATTTTCAGAATTGGACTGCTGCACATTGATGTTCAGCACCTCGGAATGATAAAACCGCGTCATATTGACGTATGCAATTTATTTAACGCTTCTCCCAGGCTCATAACATCGAATTATTGTCGGCTTGGTCACGATTGAGTACTTAACATTTTATTCCAACTTAATTCATGATTTTATTCATGTCCCACATTTTCAGATTCTATCCTCGATGTTTAATGTCCAGTATCCAATATTTCTCTTCTTTAGAGAGATTTCAGACATTTATCTCCTATTTAAACTTATTTGTCGGCATGTTGATGACAACCTGCTATTTCAATATCATCAACGTGATTCAGAGACGAAATGCTCTTGCAACTATTTCAGAGCAATAAATTCTTCCGAATTAGAGACATCTTCATAAAAATGAAGTTTGCTTTATGTGGTATGTCATATAAAATGCACTCACAACACCTGATTTTCAATTTGGCATGAATCCACTATATCGCTCAGGTCTGGAAGCACTACTGTAAATAACTATGGATATCACAATGGAATATGACAGTGTAATAGGCCATGTTAACAGCACATAATATTATATATCCCTACATACGTGGGAAAAGAGTTTTGCAAGTCATTTATATACATATATATGTGTTCAATGTATATATAAAACGTGGCAGGAGCATCATGCCGCTGACAATTACCTTACGATCACGTGCATGGTAGTCGGATGCATGATATTCTCTCAGATGAAGAGACTTCAGGTACCAACATGGAAAAAGGGAAGACAAAAATGAGAAGAAAGAGAGGAAGAAGAGTAAACTCGTTTGCATAATTCGACGGAAATCGCCAGAGTCTTATCGCCCCGTTCGTGGCAACACTATACACATACCGCCTATTCGCATTCTTATTATATATACTGGCGAAGGATTCTCAGAGTCCTTCGAGCGCGTCACACAACTGGCAATGTGCATATTCTTCTGCAGAGTCGGTTCCAATGTCGCAAAGTGGTTTAATCTCGCCACGTTTGCACATGGTCAACTATTACGCCCAACAAAACGAAACGGATGTAAAAAAAGTTGATGAAGAGAAAAGAAGAAATTTTTTTTTTTCATCTTTTACACATTTTATCTCTATGTTAATTTATATCAAATTACTGATAATTTATGTCCTTTTTCGGATGCCGCGTGTGGTTTCAATTTTAAGTTTTATCTCTTTTGCACGATGTACAGGACTTTATAGATGTGTTTATTTCGAAAAGATGAAGGACAAAAAAGATATTTTTTACTTTTATCAAATTTGTTTCACGTTTATGAGAGAAAAAAAGTGAGATAACCTCACGAGAAGCTTGATGTGATATCTAAGTGTTGCATTAGATTATAGTCGATTATATGCGATGTACAAAATGAGATGAAAGAGCGAAATGAATTATCATTGAGAGTAATTGTCACATGGACGATGAAAAAAAAAAGGAAGAGAATGAAGAGAAAGGGGATACTAAATTGATGAAGAAAAGATAAGGAGAAACATGTGGGATAGAACGAATTTTCCAGCTGGCGTCACTTTTTCTTCACACTTTTCGTAATTTCTTCGTTTGCCATTCGTACTGTATTTTTTTACCGTTCTTGTGTTACTTTCCGTGTATATATATGTGTATTCTTGCTATGAGGGAAATCATTCGAGCGCGATGAGATCCGCGCCCTTTGTAAATATATACAGAAATTTGGTCCTCGACGATTCGAAAAAATGTATAAAATTGATGAGAGAGCACGTAAAAGCTTTCAACAAGATGATGTGAAAGAAAATGTGATGGATGTGAAACTATGACGTTCAGAAGAAAAATGTAATAATGATTTTATAATATTTATAATACTAATT
>JABMBR010009864.1:0-44430 GCA_018881525.1 Meteorus sp. PSUC_FEM 10030008
CCCCCCCCTCTGTTGTTCACCGGGTAGCGGTTATCCACTCGTGCCAAGGTCATTGATTCCTCTAACAGTTCCGGCTCGCTTTCTGGGCCAGGTTAACCGTCGCGAAGCAACGAGCCGACGCGCTGCCACCTGATCGTACCACACTGGAATGTCTGTTAGGTTCTTTTCATCCTCCGGATGCGCATGATGTGTCCATACGATTGATTGCGACTTCATTACCATTGACTCGAAATTTACGAGTAAAAAGTTGATGTAAAATGGCAATTTACATGGAAAAATCATTTATTTTCCTTCAACACTAACTGGACTTTTTCGGATGGAGACATTAACACTCTGTATAAATTTAAAATCTTCAATTTGCGAATTCCATTTGCAGGTGTTTTCGAGACGATTGAGAATGTTTAGAATATTTGGTTGGGTCGGATTCATTGTCAGACAGCTTTGTCACTTTGGCAATGACAGAGTGTAGGCTGACAGACGTTAGGACCGCATCAAATTGTTCTCTTTTCTTCATCAATCCTACCAGAAATAAATTCACTTGAATTGCTGGCTTTTCCGGAACTTTCATAAGCCTTTTCCTTCTGTGGAAAGTTGTGGATAAAAAACTATTCCCATTGTAAAAAGAAGGACTAAGATCCTAATTCTTCTCCATGCAGTTCTGCTTGAGGTGCATTAACTTTCCGGTGCGCTTCGACGATCGCAAGTCAGTATCATGCATCTCCACCTCTTTCTCTGACGTCTACCTCTTCACTCCCCACAGTGAGACCATATCACCGGCTTTCAATGAGTGACGAAGATGCAAAAGTGGTCGAGTGTGGGCAACTGACGAGGCGGTAAACTCACATATTCAATGTAATTCTTAGAGGTATTCATGTCCATGAATATATGTACCTATTTTATTTGGATTCAGTCTCGGTCAAGGCTGTATCAGAACATGTCGAGTTGATCAATCAATGAACTTTGCACAAACATCATAATGAATCAGTTGCATATTGTGTCGATGATTCACATGGAACAAAACATGGCTGAAGACAAATTTTTTTCCATCTCACATGAGCAATATTATCACCCGCTGTCCATCATTCACTCGTTTTCCCTGATCACCTTCATCTTTCATGTGCTGTGTTATTGTATTTCGTCACTATAAAAATGAATCACCGAATGAATATTTGCAATGATTACGATTCAATTATTATATTGTCAACTGTATTATTGCCTTCAATTTCCATAAAAAAATCATCGAACTGCTTCAATGACCAATTAAGTATGTAATTACCAAGAATGATTCCAAAAAATTACAATATAATTATAATTTGTAGAGTAATGACTTCAATTATGCAATTGCCGGAAATAACATTATTCACATCTATTGAGAAACTCGAATGAAAATTCAACAATTTTACTTTACAGTTATTAGTATATCGTGATATTTTATGTCTGATGAATAAAAAATAATCATCGTTAAAGAGCTTGAGCTGCACAACCCACGCATACCACCAACTCTTTTTCTATTGCCTCTCTACTCTCCTCCACACTGCGAACAATACCAAAAGCCAATAATTCGAGAATGTTTTTTCTTTATTTAACTGTTGCGATCATTCTGCATTGAGTATTATTGCACAAATGCGTACAGGTTGGAACATATTTTTCAAGAAATATTGAAATGATACTACGACTAAAGTCATTTCACCTCCCAAATGCCTCAACGAATCTCAATAAATAAAAATGGGAGGGATTAAGAAACATGGTGAATTATGTCATAAATTAATCCTGATTATTCTCAATCGTTCTCGCTGTCACCATACGTAGCTCTCTCATCACATTCTCATCACATACAACCAGACAAAATATTTGTTCTTGAAAGTTCTCAAATATTCAACTTCGTTGTTGCATATCCTGTCAAAAAATCAAAATCCCAAGTTGATAATTTCCATATTAATTCTCATAACTCCAAAGAATCGAAATGCATTCTCCGAACATCAGACACAAATCTCTCCACAAGTGACGTTGAAATCTTCAGATCACTGTCCAGCCTTCCTATCCCTTCATTCAATTCGCAGACAAGATATTCATAAGAAAAGATTTGATAATCCAACTTTCTCTAATTCACGTGCATCAAGAAATCCATTCGCACCCACACTACACAGAAAAATATATGCCAAAGTGGGTGACTAATTACAATAAGTCTACGTTGAACAATTTCTTCATTATTTCGCCACGTGAATGAGAACGCACACGGAATCCTGAATCGCCTGCGGCACTCTCATCCGGACGCCTCAATAACGTCATACAAGCGATGACGTCAGCCTATAGATGACGAGCATACCGGTGGTTGGTTGCAAATAGCCCAGTTAGAGGATATATGTGATACATTTTTATGCATTAAAATTGCATTGTCTGAATGTCTTTGAGGGATGGAATAACTTCAACCTCATTGGTCAATCAATTCCTGATAATGAAGACAACCGCTGACGTCAATCGTTTGCCATGAATGTCGCCAACGCTTCTCACATCATATGATGTTTATTGTGGCGATGATGATGATCATGATAATGATGATAATGATAATGTATGTACCGAGGCGTGCTGATGACGATAGGGCGAGGCCAAGACCGATAGAAAAGTATTATAGCTTATGTTTCCGTCTTCATCTTATCTATCTCCGATTCTCTCGCTCTATACGCGCGCGGACACGAAGATCATCGAGCCGCACAACCGGCTGCCGTAAGCAACCGAGTAGGAGGAAGGAGTTGTGGAATCTCGGCAGTGGCATGTCGGGCCCTGCCGAGTAGTGGCCCATCAGTTTCTACGGGTCTGTTGTCGCGTCTGCATTAAAACGCTCACATAGGAATTTATCATCACCATCATCTTCATCTCCTTCTTCATCTTCTTCATCTTCTTCTCCAACATTATCTTCATAATCTTCGTCGTCGGCGTTCCTGCACACCGGTCAATTCCACTGTGTACATTTGTCGTGTCATTTGGAATTGTCTCTGTTCATTTAATCCCTTCACTGATTCAATTCGCGTGTGCATCTGATTGAGAAGAAAGTAGTTATGACAGGAATTTGCTATACGTGCAAGAGGGTGATAGCATAATCGCGCCTGTGATTGTTCAATTTGAAGACGCCGCTTGACAGTGACCCACTTGCCGGTTCCGGTTCATCTTTCCTCTTTACGTTTCCGATTATTATGCCGACACTGCATCCAATAAAATTGTAGCCTTTGCACCTGTTCATTCAAGAGTTATTCAATAAGTGACATAATAACATGTTTGGGAGTACGATTTAAAAGTGATGAAAATTACCAGAGAAATAATTATCAGTAATTGATAGTGATAAATCTGAGAATTCCATTTGATAAAATCATCGACTAAAATAAAATTTGTCCTTGCCAAAAATGGCAGTGCTATATTCTTGATACATAAGTCACTCGAACAAATACATGGCATCATCGTCAAGTTTTTTTGTTCCGATATCGTTCCGGTATAGAGATATAATTTTTTCATTCTCCTCATCCATATATCACACACTGCTCTCTTCCCTTCGTCTCTTATATGGTCATCTCTAATTTCAGCTATCGATAAATTAACTCAATAAATTATTTCTTCAAATAAATTCACGTATGCTGAGATCGTCTTTTATGTTTATATGTCACGAGTATCAGCTACGTGACTGTTTTTCTATTCTCTCCCATCCATCTCTCACTTTACTATTCAGGTTTATGGGAAATCTTCGGCCGTTATTTTGACGTTCACTTTGGTCATACATACACGTCAACAGAATTATATCTATAATCCATCGAGTACTCATCTGGAACGCGGAAATGTACAGACCACTGCCACCCGGGACATACATCACCGACACTTTTCTCACTATTCGTCGATGATAAGACACGTCACTGACATTGTCAGTAACATGAGTGCTCGGGATTGATTGCATTGGCATACAGTCACAAAATTCCCCATCATTCATGATAAAAAATTTCGACGGGCGATTATATTCAGTGCATTTATTATTTCACGAGCTACTTTTGCCATTCTCAACCATTCGACGAACCTGTTTTTCTTCTTCATTGCTTCTTTCTACAACTTTGTGAACAAAATACAAGAAATTATTGCACGACATAATATCAATTTTATTCGCACATCACGTAAGCATCATTCTCAGAAGTTCATCACAGTTAATGCTACGAGAATCATGTTCACACAATATTTTTGTTCCTCTTATCTTCCATCAATATACATACATGATATAAATACATATTTTTTGGAGAAACCTTTGATGAAACGCAACAAGATACGTATTATCAGACGATGACGAGTTACCTTCTTTAGTTCATCTCAGACTGTGTGATATAGCATTTGGGAATGAAAAGTGATAAGAAACGTGAGCAATGCACCCGGGCGATGTCTTCATCGACCGTTCCTTTTTCAACTTCCGGTCGGTGGGACTTTCGTCCGTTTGTGAAGCTCTAACGATTCACCAATCTAGTAATAGAGCCAATGTTGATATTCACATGATGGATAAAATCATAAAAACATGACTGGGATATCCTAAAATGAATGAAAACAGAGAGTGAATTGATGAAATCTATCGTGTCTCGAGTCGGTAAAATCGTGAATTATTAATATCAATTATATTGGTTGCAACCGCATAGATAAGACTATAAAAATTATTGGAATATTTCCACTCTGATTTTCATCTGTACAACAACCAGTCCGCTTAATGGTAGTAATCAATATAAAATGCAATCTTTGAATGTTATGCCACTATATTTGACAGCCAATAGGCACGAAATAGCCACGTGTGCGTTGGATGATGGGTGATAAGTATGAAAGAACATCGAGCGGGGACATTTCAAGAGCACATAAGTAACGAGCGCGCAAAGAAAACGGCCGTTTCTCTCCGAGACTGATCGACAAGGTAATACAAAACGTTTTGGTGCTATAACACATCAATAACACGCTTTTTGTTCTTCTACACGAGAGAAAAAAAAATCAATTATAATATCAAGTTAACATTTCATTTTTTAGTGGTGAATCTCATTCCCTCATCAACATAAGACGTTGCCTGGTAGAGCCGGAGTATAGAAACCGGTAAGAATGTGTTTCCTTCTCCAAGAGAGCGATACTACATACTTGTTTCGTAAACATAACGGACGCATAAGTTTAGGAATTGATTATCATGCTCAAGACGTGGCATATCTATTTTTTATTCTTATTTCTTTCTTACTGAACAACAGATCGGCCTATCTCATCATCAAAATGATCGATTCTTTACTGTCGTTAGATCGTTATAATTACATAAGTTGAAATTTATCAGCAGAAAAATGAGCTTACCACGTCCAGCCATGACGTCTCAAAGCAAACGCAGTGAACGGAGCGTGATAGAGAACAAGGTCAAGGCCCTAGCTGAAGAATCTTGTGCTGCGCCTGCAACAACAACGAGTACGCCTTGTAAAGGAACGACATTGATCAAAACGATTAGTTCTGAAGAATCATTGAAGACGACGTTAGAGCCTGAAACAGAATCTGTAGCTGTGACTACGGAACCGGAGACAAAGACAGAAGAAGAGCCGATAGCTCCGAGCATTCCACCACTTCCTGTAGTTACCAAACAGAGCACAAAAATTCCGATTCTCGATCCGGTCGTAGTTGTGAGTTATTCACACGGTTTATATGGATAACATAGAAAACGTAGTAATTAGATTACACATGTAGCTATATAATGTGAATATATTTGTTTTCATTCTGAAAATGTTCCAGCACGCGAGCAAACCGGTCAACACTGCAGTGCCGAAAAAATTGTCTTCGCCTGCAAGAATTGGAGGGAAACTCTTAGATATCAATCAACGCCCTCTTGTATTGACAACGCAGCTTGTTCCTTCTTTGCCAATTGGTCTTTTTGAGATTATCGCTGAAATAATTGAGATGGCGACAGATACGCCAGTGGTCCTTCTCCATGAATCACGATCTGATAGACCGGTACCTGAGGATATCGTTGATATAGGTGCGTGTCGTTATCAGTACTTATGATTGAAATTTCTGCATGCAATAGTTTTTAGAATCTCATGAAATGGAGCAGAATTAGGATATAATTCGCTTCGCATGATTTGTTTATGAATAGCAGCACATTGAAAATTGGTCCATTTCAAAATATTGAATATGTGCGAACAGATTCACATCGATTTCTCATCGTCTAGTCTGTTAAGCATTTTTCCCTCGGCATTCTAACGCGCAATTTATAGTCTCATACAGCATCACCTCTGTATTTGGTTACTTTTTTCTTGCAGCTATCTTGTCTTCAGATAAGGAATGGAAGGATGGCGTGCTCCTTCCAATCGGACTCGTGTTCACGCATCGTTACAATATTCACAAAACACCAGGCGTATATACAGACATTATTGTGACTAAAGAACTCGCTCAGAATGTCGAAGTGAGTTCAAACTCTTATCCATACTAAATGTAAACAATCACTTGATGAATGCTAATGATAACCTTTCATGTTCTATGACTCAGGACATCATGGATTTGCGGGGCCACAGTTGTGCAATTCCAGATCGACACAGAAAAATAGGCACGGCTGGATTATTATTCAATTACTTGAAATCAAAGGGCGAGAATCCTTCTTTCTTTGGAAATACTTTAGGTGGGTTGTGAAATATGAGATAAAAACCGTAAACTTTACTGCATATCCAAATACGTATATGTGACAAAACGTTGATTGATTGATGCAGACAGTGACACACAAGTGGCTGCTCTGCAAATGGTTGCTGGAAAGCAGGCCGAGGTCGGTGTCTTGGAAGCACCAGTTATTAATTGCCACAAACACACCTTACCTGGTGTCAACTCACTATTTATTCTCGATAGTCTGGGTCCGTTACCACCCTATCAAATTATGGTCAACGCTAAATTGCCACGTAATATTATTATTTATTTTAGTCATGTTTTTCTCATTTTTTTCTTACCAGTTTTGTAATAATTCTTCATTTCTACTTCTCCACCAAATAGCTAAACATCGGGAACAAATTGAACAATATTTATTGAAAGTGCAATACCTCGATGAGTGGATTGCAAAGTTGAAGCCATATGGAATTTCGGGTTTTGCTGCGTATTCAATCGACAGTTATGATGTCGAAGATATGAAATCCATTCTCACCAGCGTGCGTTATTATTGAAGTCTTTATCTATTTTACGAAAATTCTATTTGTACTTTTCTTAAAAGATCTATCATGAGCAGCGTATAATTATTCTTCAATAATGTGTATCAAATAATTTCACGGGTTAATGTGATTAAACAAACAAGAATAATGTATAATGTCATACAATGATTCTCTTACATTTCGTTCCATCTATGTACACCTAAAGTATATACAGAGGTATTCAATTAACCACTTGATTCACCAAAAATTCGGTGGTAATTGACCGTTCGGTGGATGAATGAAGTTTCGAGCGATACAATCATTTAGAAATGTTCCGAGACGCGTTGCTGGTCCACCCCCAACGCCACCACAATTTTCAATTAGAGGATAATAATGCTGCCTCAATAATATCAATAACTTAGGACATTGCCGAGGATATACTGTCCAGAGCGCGTTGCCTACAACCTCGAGCATGTCTAATATCAGAGTGGCACATATGTCAGCAAATTTTGGTTGTACCTCTGTAAACAAAAATGAGAGGAAAATCAGGCGAATTATTTGCAAAGAACGAAAATATAATTGCATGCGTGATACATACCATAATTGATTGTTGCAGCCAACCACCGCCATGCATCCTGCAGGCCTAAGGGCGGTGCAGTGGTAACATTACGTCGCCGATTAGCGACAATAATTGCTGCATAAAGTCTCATAACTCCTGACATACGAGTCAAAAATTTTGTTTCTTTTTCTACTACGCCATCAGTATATTTATAACCCAGTGTTTCATAATAACTTTCATCTGTTTGTCCTTGGAGTCGTGGTGGGAAGAAGGGCACTAGATAAGGACAAGTCATGTAAAAGTGAGCTTTTAATAGCTCTGCAAAATCTGGAAAGTCGGACATCAAAGCAACAGTAACGGCAGCTATCCCAAATGCTGATTCAGGTTTGCTAGATACAAGAGTTTCACCCTGATTCTGTAATAGTTAAGTTCCCAATATTCATTACACGCAATTGGCAATTTATGAAAAAAATAATGTATAGTACATTGATTACTCATTACTAGATACACATTTTTGACAGACTCTTACCACTATCTTCTCCGCCAGCAAGTTTTTGCAGTATATAGGACCCTGTGGATGTTGATACACATTGAGCGATGATTGACCACTCAACAGTTGATGCAACTTGTTATATTTTTCGGTCAAATGAGATCCATTGACAACAGCAATTGTATTTAGGGGTTGATTGATGGCTTTCTGGCATTCAAATCTGAATTTTTTTATTTCTGTCGCTTTTCTGAATTCAATGAATGCTGGGGATGCTGTATACTGCGCCAATAAATCTTTGGCCTTTTGATATATCTGATAAGCCTCTTGATCATATTCATCAATAACAGTTTCAACTGATGAAGAATCAGTTGTTGTTGCACCAGTTTCAATAGCATGTGGAGCCACTTCATTCGGTGGTGTTTCAGGTAATCTTTCAACTGGTCTTATTATTTCTAATCCAGTCTGATTCACGTGTTGCATTTGTTCGGGTACAGTATGGTCTTGTGTGACAGGCTGTTGCATTTGTGCATTCGCGATTTGAGTGCGTGCTTCTGCCAAGCGCATTTCATGCTCACGCCTAGCGACTTCCTCTTGATAGGCCAGTTCGATTCGCGCAACCTCGGAAGCAAAATCGATGAGTACATCCTCACCCTGTTGTGCGAGCTGCTCAGCAAATTGGACATCAGCGTGCGATAACTCTCCTCTACGCGCCTTCTCATTCAAAACCTCCATCTGTTGATCTAATTCTTTCAATCTAATAGTATGAGGTCCCAACATTTGAGAAACTGACATTCTATCTTTGCAAGCTTTTGATAACATTCCAATTTCTATACACCGTTCACGAAAATTATTTCGAATTCTGTTTAGAATTCCCTCACGTTCTCTCATTAGATGTTGTTCAGCTTCTCTCTTGAATCTCTCATTTCTCTCTTGCAACCGTTGGGCATTCAGTTGCTGTTGATTGCGCCTTTTGATCTCACTCAGTTGGTCGCGTCTCTCTTCGTCAGCTTGCAATTCTTTAAAAATAGGATGTTCTTCCTGTTGCTTCGGTCGAGCAAGGATTTCGTTCATCATTGCCGCTCCGATTTGTAGGGATCTCACAGAACTCATCATATCTTCTTTTCTTTTATTTACAACTTTCGAAACTTTTTCGCGTCGTTCTAACTCTTCTTCTAATCGAAGTTTTTCTCGAGAAAATGTTATCTCTTTACGAGGAGTTGGATATTGATCGATGATTGCACATATAGGATCCTTCCGCGATTCATTGAGGTTACAATTGTTCTGTTCATTTTCAATATTTTCACACCACGATTCCTTCCTACAAATGGAATTAGGTCCGATTGTGACACCATCAATTGAATCAGATATACGTAGGGCTTTTTTCAATGCTGATATTCGTAAAGTTTTGGAATCTGATGATATATCACCGAGACTGTGACCCTGAGAAAACAACCGATTAGATCATTGACCACCCTAGGATCTCTACAAATAACCACAAATTATTTCTGCCAGTGATACTCACCGAATAGTCAGACGTATCCACAAAACTCTGCATTTTTGCAATTATGACAGGTGAATTCTGATCAAATTTGATAATTTTGAACCCAAGAGTGGCAAAGTTATTTCGGATACACAAAGTGCCAGATCAATCAATTAAACATTTTCCCGATTGAACAAAGGAACCGTATTCAGATGTACTGGAATATTACTCATGAATATCAGATCGTTCGATTAAGAACTCACTCATGTCGATATTCTAATAAACACAATATTCATGAGATCCGAATGAATTCTCCCTGTATTTTCATAACCAGAACCTCATGCGCCATAGGGCGCAACTGAATATTCAACAGCAACACACCAAGGCATGAATTTACAATCGATTGTGTGTATCGAATATCATTATTCGCGCGCTAGTTTAGTTCCAACAATCGAGATATCGCGGTCTGATGATCAGTTCGTAACAGCATGAAGTTAACACTTAGTCGACGGAAACATCAACGAGATATGGAAACTTTTCACGAATTTCGTTGTGAGCTCTTATTTATCTCCGTGATAATCAATCACCGCAAATATTTGCGAAACCTTAAAGACACCCACCGTGTTGAAGAGTGAGTTCTGATGTATTTGTTAGTAGACCTTAGCAATATTTCTCGTTCCAATCGAACGATCCATTACAGTGACTTTCTCATGATTACGTTTATTGACAATATTTCAATGTTTATAGGAAGTAACCTCAAACATTACTATTCTGTGGATGTATACTCATGAAGTTCTTATAATATATAATTTTAGATACACATGATCAATGTTAGAAGGATGGTATTGTCGTTCGATAGCCAACAACAATGCAGAAGCAGAGGATGACGAGGAAGATAGCCCTGAGGAGGAAGTGCCGAATTATAAAGATCAGTATCGCAATCTCAAACGTAAACTGAAATTTCTCATCTACGTGAGTATATTCGAATACGTGGAAACTGAGTGTCGACAACGTTAAATATTTTCTAGCTGAATTTTGATGTAATTGAACAGGAAAATGAATGCTTTCAAGAAGCACTGCGATCCACACAGCGAAAATTATTGAAGGTGAACAGAGATAAGAGTTTTCTGCTGGATCGTTTATTGCAATACGAAAAAGTAGACGCATCCTTTAGTGAGAGTGACGAGACTGAGTCCTCTGAAGATGATGCATCACGTATTGACGCACCGAAACGGAAAAAAGTTGAAGTGAACGTTAACAACCACACACCTCAAGGGCCAACTACGACAATAAAACCTGCGAGTACAACTAAGAAGAAAAAACCAACTCCCAAAACCCCAAAAGCTCAGCATAATCCACCACTATCTGTCCAGTCATCGAATAATGTTGTGTCAATGATGTCAGACGGTCATATGACACCAGAAGAGGTGGAAAGACATTTAGAGTCGCGTCAGACATACCTAGAGTTGGTGCCTGAAAAAGCACCACCCACGGTCCCAACAGAGATGTTTAGCAATGATCCGTCCTTGGACAGTGAATCGAATGAAATTGGCGAACTTGAGACATCACCAAGTAATATGGGCGAGGATTGTCTTAGTGTTGATATGATGGCGGAATAATCCCGTCTATACCTCCAATTCTGCACATAGAAACTTTTTTTTTCCTTCTCCCTTTATTAACATACAATGGAATTGTGAACTTCACAGAGAAAATAGAAAATTTTTACATAAGAATCGCATTTGTTATTTTTTTTCTTTCGTCATTTATTTCAACCAGTCTGACAGACCTGCAAAATTGATAAGCAATGGCTGTCAAAAGTGATTCGATTGTGAGTATCTTGAATCGGATCATCAATGGGGTAGTATCAGAATTAACAACACCAGAACTCACAGAACCAGTATCAATCCAGTCAGCAACATTTAGTGGAAGCTTGTCAAGAGAAGTTTGCAGGATCTGCTATGATACTACGGAACATCCAATTATTTATCCATGCAGATGCAAGGTAACTTTTATTACATAAATTTATAAACAATATATTAACACTAATTAATTGACAAGTTTATATTGTATAATTACAATAATGTATGAATCAATAACTGTTAGGGGACGATGGGGGCAATTCATCTTCCGTGTTTAGAACGTTGGTTAGAAGAAGGCAACAGGAGTAGCTGCGAATTATGTGGATATCGTTTCGATGTTGAACGTACACCACGTTACCGTGCCGTATATTCCATTTTTGTTTGGCTGTGCTTAAAGCAGAGCGAGCATGAGCTCTATGTTCGCAGCATACGAGTCGATATTATTCGTTGCTTAGTCATCACACCTCTCACACTTGGTTCATCATACGTATGTATCGTTGCCGCGGATTATTATTCGACCAATAAATACGACAATTTCCCACCCGCTCGTTGGACCACCTACTCCCTTCTCGCCATGATGATTCTCCTTGTATTCTCATATTTCGTATGGATGTATGCTACGCTTCAATATCACCAGAAAGTTTGGTTTTATTGGTGGCAGAAAACGAGTAGTGTTAGGTTGAAGCGTCATCATACGTCGACGGGAGACGTGAGTAGAAGCCCGACGATGTACCGCACGAGGATGAGCCACGGGATCTCGCCAGTCTAAGGACGATCCGCGGCTGTGACTGTTATGAAGCTCGGCGTTTTATTGATATTTTACCGCGACTTAATTGTGATGTGTAAATGCGTACTTTACTTCCGTCCGACACTTTCTTGACCCAAATCTGTGGGAAAAAATGAAAAGATTAAAACTTAATATAATCGATATTCGCTTATTATCAACGACCCATGAAGAAAGTTCAAGACACTGTCATCATTCCTTTCAAGTGGATCTCCCCTTTTCTTTTCCAATAATAAAAGTTCATACATTATGGATGAATAAAGTGATTGGATCGAAAAGATGTGAGAAAAAAGATGATGTTACGTAACACTCTGATATGGGTCTATATTTGACTTACAGCTTCAGTTCCAATTGCAGATATATTCGCTCCAAATCTCGTCATGTCCACACCTTCAACGTATACGGGTTGGCCACGATGAAACCATCTCCTCTCGTACAACAATTTACCGTCTTCTATTTTTGTCTCAACTTGATTAACATCAATCGCAGGAAGAATAGGCGGATTCGGGAGATTTACCGCACCATATTGCGGTATTGCCCCGCCCACTGGAAGCAGAATATCAATTAATGACAAAAATTTCTCTTTTATTCGATTGATATTATTCAGATGCTTCATATTATAAAATCAGATACCTTGTTTTCGTACTGTTGTCAAAACTTTCCCTCTACTAATTGCTTTCAAATCACTTTCGATTTCCTTTTCATCCAACAAATAGTTCAGTTGTGCTGGTGGTGGCTTCCTGCGTTTTTCTACTTTCTCAGGTACTGGATCGTTAGGTCTCCTCCGTAATTTCCTTGTCATCACTGGTTTCACCTGAAATTTATTCTTTTAAGATAGGAATGAAAATTGTGAATCAAGTGTTCGATTGATAAAAATGTCATTACCTCCATAGAATCACCAGTTAATTCCATAGACTGCCGGTCACACTCGATCATTTTTCTTTTTTCTTCCATGTCCGTTAACAAATTCTCTTTGAGATCAATCTTTTTTTCATCAAACTCTTTTACAGCTGCCTTTTTCTCAAGTATATAATCTCTCTCGACCCATTCCACGAGGTAGTCCCGGTGAATGATATTCATTCGCAATCTATAACAATCGTATAATCATCAAGATTGACAGGCATAATCACAATTTATTAAAGTCTATCTATCTATAAAAGATATCCTCCGAAAGTTTATCAAATCTTCGTACCTTTCATTGTACTGTGCTTCCAATCGTTTCAGTTTACGATTGTACTCTGGATGACTGCCATCCTTAAGTTGTTGAAGTTGTTTCTTCAAACTTGCTAATTTGTCTTGATAAACTCTGTAAGTAAATCACTTCGTTTAATGTATTTGAATATGATCAATCAACCTTACAGAAGGCTCTCTTGCGATATGTGACCCAATTACTTAGAATAAAAAGAATATTTTCCTTCATAGTTGAACTTCAATTACTTACTGTTCCTTTATTTCGGTATATTCTTCAGATTTCCCCATATCAGTTTCGCTTGCCTCCTCAGTATCTGTGTCACGGTTGAAATAAATATTTCAATTATTCAGCATCGTAGACTGTGATTGTTCACATTCAATTGTTGGAATCGCGAACTGTGAGTGTCGATAATGCAAAAATACAACTACATTGAATCCATCAGACTCTTACCTTCATCACTCTCATCTTGATCATCAACATCTCTGTCGTCATCTAAATACTCTTCATTATCATCATCAAGTTCATAATCATCCGGACCATACACCGCAGAAAAGGGTGACCCTTGATATGACATCGTTATAAACATATAATATAAACTAACAAAATATGCAGGAAAGTTCCATGAGCAGCGTGTCATTCGAACCACTCGTCCAGTTATTCAAAATGCATTCATTCTCTACATGGACAATAACGGAGTCTATGAACGTTTTTCATTACGCTTGATATCACCATATCAGATCACATATTACAAAAGATCCAGAATTAGTCGATGCACAAAAACATTAAAATGTAAACAAACGATTGCGAGTGTCAATAGCCGGGAAAAAGTAAAGTCGAGTGATTAACTGATGAGAGCTTGCTCAATTATCCGAGAGTAACGCCATCTTGCCGACTTTCATAACTTGAGAACACGACTTCAGCATGACGGGATAAAAATGTGACTATGGCCCGGGAGAATACGAACGTTACCTGAACACGTTCTACAAATTATGGAGCATAAGTCTTGATACCGCGTGATCTATTGAAAATAAGAAAAACAGACAGATTTGAAGAATAAATTTATTCTATTTCCACGGTTAAAAATGTGCATGGGTACATGAGTCTGATTAATGTGTAACCTGCTGCGCATGCGCAGCAGGGTACTGTGAATATAAAGTCTACTTGGAATCCTCCAGAAATTTTTCGGCGAGTCACACTTTGAATAGTCGTAAAAACTATATGATTGATGATAATATGCATCATCGAGATTCTTCGGGTATAAAACATTAGTTCTAGAATCTAGATTGTTCGTGTGATTGTTCCTCAGGTCACTGTTCAATAGTCGGAGCTCGATGAAGAAATCGACATAATTTGACCTGAAATGGTCGATTAATTCCATCGAAAGTTGTATTGATGCTACATTTGAATGTTTCAATACCGTCGACAAATGATATTTATGTAGCATTAATGGATATTCATACTAGTTTATAAAAGAATATGGTACTATACAAGTTTATCATTCTTGATTCCATTGATCAAATATCAATTGCATACATTTCATATGTGTAATGGATAAGGATCATTTCGACTATCGATTCCTCGACGGTGTAGAATATCGCAACAATCCCATGGGAATACACGTGCGATTAGAGACGATGTTCAGGAATATTCGGTTGAGAAAACAAACCAATAACCCAAAACATTCTACTTGAGCGAATATTGATGCGGTGGTTGATGTCTTCAATAGACGAGAATCGCCTATCCAAAGATATGATTGTGATGTGTCCACAGAACCCACACAAATTATTGTGAGTCGAAAATTTTCTAATGAAAATTTCATTTTCCTTGCGTTACGTCGTACCTTTCATGACAGTTTGCCCATTAATTACGCGGGCATCACACTCAGCTACGGAAAAATTAGCCAAAAAGTTACATAAGAAGCAAAAACACTACACAGTTGAACACAGTCAACGGATTCCAATTAGAAACCGCATGCTGTCTGTTTCAAAATATTCAAATGATTGTCAAAAAATGGAATCGATGAATGACTCAGTAATAATTTGTGACACGTTGACACCAAAACCAAAAGGAACAGCGCAACAAAATAATGGAAAAGTAAAAAAAACAAAATGCAAACGAATACTTGGTGAAGCAAATGATGAGTTGTCGAAAGTTCAGACGCGATTACCGCTACGAACAGTTTACGAAAGTCCATTGAATCATCACACTCGTAATACCTGGTATGTATTATCCCACTCGACTCGATGACGTCAAATAATCACTGGAACAAATAAATATTCAATTTTCTTTCATTCACAGCAAAACAGATTCTTCAATGGTGATCAATTTAGCTGCAAAGCGTTTCAAGAACAATCAGAACAATGATAATCCACCTGCTAAGAAACGGAAGATTAATAAATTAGATGAAACGATCGTTATTTTAAGTGACGACGATGAACCAAAGCCTTCGATTTCACCGCGCACAAGTGGAATCGTTTTGGTAGATTTAGACAATACAGTTTCCGAAGCAATACCAAAGAACTCTCCTAGTATGAGAAAGAAACGGCGATCTTTGCGAATACATAAGCAGATGATCGCAAAAAATGGTACGAATTGATGAGGTTCAAGATATTTTTGAGAAATTATGACCTACAATTTTTACAGCAACGAAAACTGAGTCCAATAAAGGAGACGAAGATATTGCAGTGGTATGGTCTTCAACCAATGGTGAAACGAATGATAGAATGAACGTTGGCGTGAAAAGTGTTGATCCTAACAGAGAGCTATTTTTTGTTGACACTCATGGTGATCAGAGTAATCACCTGAAACAAAGCCTCCAACCAGCCGAAATTCCTCGGCCCTTGGTGTCGACCTCTGAACACCAGAAGTCAGTTACAACGAAAAAAAAACTGAAAGCGAAGAGAAAGTCGAAGGGTAAACTACGTGAAATCATCGTTGATGGTTGTAACGTGGCGATTGGGTAGGTTTCCGAACTACAACTCATGACTGATATATTTTTGTGCCAGATAGCATGTTGAAGGACAAGGAGATGGATTTCAATGAAAACAATTCGTTCTAATTGAAACAGTCTCTTTGGAAATACTGTCTGTGACAGGATAAAACGTACATATATTCAAAATCTTTTTGCGAATAGAGACAATTAGCGAGATTTACATAAGCACCTTGCAGGCTACTGCTTCGCACTCTCACCAGATTACTTGAACAACACTTCCACAATTCTTAATTCCAGATACTCTCACAGCAATGTTTTCTGTAAACAAGGGCTGGAATTGGTGTATAATTATTTCCGTGAACGAGGACATATAGTTAAAATTTTTTTACCGCAACATCAGCGTAAGAAAGGGCGCGAATATCTCGAAACTTGGTATCGTCAAGGTAACGTTATTTTTACACCAAGCAGACAAATCGGCGGTAAAAACATCGTTTCCTATGACGACAGGTACAATGAACATGCTGAGAAATTTATATATTCTATGTCATAAATCACTTCATGGTTCTTTATGGTACAGGTTTATCGTAGAATATGCAACAAAATGCGGAGGAATTATTGTCACATCGGATCAATATCGAGATTTATGGGCGGAAAAACCAGAATGGCGTGAGACCATTGAAAAACGATTACTTATCCCAACATTTGTCGGAGATTATGTAATGTTTCCAGAAGATCCTTTAGGACGGAACGGACCAAAGCTTGATCAGTTCTTGAGGTACTGACAAGCGAGTTACATATTTCACTACAAATACGCAGCATGAGAGACTCTGGTCTATTTATTTTATGTGTAAGATTCCAATGTTATTTTTCTGAAACTCCATGCGAATTTCATGAATTGAAAAGACAAATGATTATTTTCTTCAGAGCTTTATGAAAAAGTTAACTTCAACTTCGATATGTACAAGTATTTACATATTTTTTTATAAAGTTTTATATTGTAAATTACATTGTAGCCTTACAGAAATGAAAATAAAATTACGAATTATTCCAAGATGGTTTCCAACACCATTTCCGCGACTGTCGTACAGATTCCATACTTTCTTGCGCTGAATCACGAGCTAACCGTTGCATTGGTGTTGCTGAGCTTGCATTCATCCTCGCATTCAGCAAAATGGAATCGTGCTCCAACGCTGAACTCACAGCTGAAATTTCATAATATTTATAGTTTCAAACGATTTAAATTCATATATTATAAATGTCAATTCAGTGAACTCACTTGTTTTGGAAAATAATTTGTTCAGGACATAATTATCATCATCAACAACTGGCGTAGTTCCTTCATCTTTGGATACTCCAAGACGACGCCCGACCAAAAATGAAACTTCTTCTCCCTCAAAAAGAGCAGCAATCTGCTTTTCCTTCCGTTCCTTCTTGCGCTCTTTTGCCAACTTTTTCATCGAATTATTCCGAAATTCACTTGGGTTTAATTTTGAATCACTGAAGAGTCGATCCGATTCTGTAGTTTCACCCTTAGTTGGCTCATTGAGATTAAACAATTCCGTTAAATCTGATGTCTGAAATAATCTTCGTTGTCGTGGATCATCCAGGATTCTACTGGATAATAATAACTTGAATATTTGTCTATGGTAAATCTTTTCTTCTATTGTACCAACAGTTATCAGTCTATAAATTGTGACGCGTTTTTCTTGTCCGATCCGCCATGCGCGTTCTCTTGCCTGAGCATCAGTTGCTGGATTCCAATCAGGATCATAGATAATAACACGATCAGCTCCAGTCAAATTTATCCCCAACCCACCGACACGTGTTGTTGATATAAATGCGAAATAGGATGGGTCTTCATTGAATTTTTGGATAATCTTCTGTCTTTCGGCCATCAACGTGGATCCATCAAGTCTCAGATACGTATATTTCTCATGTTGTACTAATCCTTCTAAAATGTGCATCATTTGTCGTCCTTGAGTGAAAAGGAGCACTCGGTGGTTCTGTCGTTTCCAAATCTTCAGCAGTGAACGTACCACAACCATTTTCCCTGAACGTTTCCAGTAACCAAATTTTTCCAAATCAACGTCGTCGCTTGGTTCGATATCCTCATCAGACTCATCATGATTTTTACTATATATGTGAAGGTCGGGATGATTGCAGAGTTTTCTAAGCGCTGTCAATGCAACGAGAAGTTTTGCGCGATGTTTTCCCTCGGAATTATGCTTTCCACTTTTATCATGAATGATCGAACTCACAGCGTCCGAAAGTAAATACTGTTTGTATAAATCAGTCTGTTCCTCTGTTAAACTACAAAATAAGACCTGTTCATTTTTTTCTGGCAGGCTTATATGGTGTTTCACGTCGTTTTTTGTACGACGGAGCATGTAAGGGCTAATGGCATCTTTAAGCATAGTTGCAACTTGCAATGCAGTTGCTTCTTGAAGTGCTGAAGCGTTCGAATATCCACCACGAGTGATTGGTGTAGCACAGTGCTCTATGAACGCATCTAGAGTACCTAATTTTCCAGGTAGAATAAAGTCAAATAATGACCATAATTCTTTCAATGAGTTCTGCATCGGGCTACCAGTTAATAAAAGACGATGAGGTGTAGAAAATTTTTTAACTACTTTCGTCACTTTTGCCTCGGGATTTCTAATTTTGTGACCCTCATCCAGGACAACATAATGCCATTGAAATGGGATGAGTAATTCCATATGACTGAGAACACCGGAATAAGATGTGAGAAGGACTCCACCGGACTTCATGCTCTCAATCAATTCCTCCGGCTCTCCTCGATAAGTTCCAGATTGATGTAGTGTTACCACTCGCATAACAGGCCACCAGTCATGAAAGTGTTTTACCCATTGTTCGAGTAATGTTGCTGGACATACAATCAATGTGGGACCCAGTCCACGAAACCTACCCCCATCAGATAATAGTTCACTACAATCGAGACCAGCAAAAAATGCTATCACTTGTACGGTTTTGCCGAGACCCATTTCATCACCCAATAAACCACCTAGGCCCCGACCGTGCAATTCCCAAAGCCAACGGATCGACACCTTCTGATATTCAAATAATTTTTTCCATATCACTCGTGGTATTCTAAATAGATTATCAATTGTGCGTAAATTTATCTCATCATAAACGTTGGTTACTTTGACTCTTTTTTTATATAGCGTCTCATCACCGTCGTCCAAAATTCTTTTCTTGTGTAATGTGTTTTCATTCGAACGTTTCTTCGATGTTTTTTTCTTGCCGCGACATTCTCCATCTGAATCATCGAGCTCATCGCTGGGTAAATATTCACTTCCACTATCATCGTCCCGAACTCTGCATATATCTCCTGTGGGTTTAGGTGAAATTATATCATCAGATGGCTTCCTTCGAGGTTTAACACTATTTGAGGATGAGGATGTTTCGCATGAAACCGAACTAGTATCCCGACAACTTTGTTTCCGTTTTTTCTTAGAAATGTCAATCGGCGTTTTCGTTTTTGCTTTAGAATGTTTTCGGGTTCCTAACGTTTTCCTTTTCGCAGCGGCTTCCGCTTGACTCTGAAGATATTTCTCCAAGTCTAATAAGCCGGTCGTGGGGTTGAATATCCCTGTGGATGTTACGACAGATTTTTTTTTCGAATCGGCTTCGAACGGTGTTATTTCTCCAGTTTCTACACGTTTATTCAAGTCTGCCGCATTCGATTCCGGAGAAGTGGAAGAAGACGGGGTTGATCGTGAATCCTTGCAATTCTTCGCATTGGATAATTCTTGGATATGTCGAGATATCTCCTGATGAATGTTCTCCTCATTGCAAATATTGACGACCTATAAAAAAAAAATCAAGTGTCAAGTATACAATAACAAAACAATGCTATGGCGTGATTGAATGTATTCTATACATAGACAAAGAGTTAACAAATAGGCGTTCGAACACGATTCGATATCATATTCAAATGAAAAAACAAAAACTACTGATTGCCAACAATTCAGAAGTGTATCAACACAACTTGCCTCCTCAATACTGTTCAAATGGTCATCCGCCGATTCTTCATTATCATCATTCATTGTAGATTTGTTTATATTCGATCAAGGTTGGATTATCTTCCTCTCATAGCAATGACCACATGTGAACGACGTTGACATTGGAATATAAAAACATTCCCGTTTGTAAAGTGACCATAAGCGTCTCAAAAAAAATGATGTAATTGACTATAAATAGTCACGAATCAGAATTAACCTATAAAACGAAAAAAGAATTCGAACATTCCCATTTTTCGGATTGTGAAAGTGCTGATTTTGTTAATTGAATGAATTTATAGGGGGGTGAGAGGATCAGAAGGATGCACAATGAGTCGACCCAACATAACCCTACATTTTCGTTGTTTTGCGCTTGCGCGAAAATTTCAAAAATCCGCCGAGATGCTCTGTCTCAAAGATGGCAGGTGCCCTGAGAAGCTGTGGTGGTTTACATTCAAATGATTCGTCAATTTCTCTATTAGTACGTATTTTCACACTAAGATCAATATAATTCTCATGATACGACTATTATCAATATTTAGATAGTGGCATCAAGTGAATTATGTGAGAGAATTTCATCAGCACTGCACCACGCTGCACGGGAAAACAAATGCCGAATTGTTGTGCATCAATGTGAATGCATCGCTCAAGTTTTGAGGTTAAGACCTAATTTAGCAGTTGATTTCATTATATTTGCAATAGATGGACAAGTGCAACAATCTGTTTCCGAGGTACGAATATAATCACTCCTGAAATCGCTACTATTATTGGAGGCGTCTGAAAATTAGCTGACATAACCTCCAATAACAATTTCATGTTAACATCTCTCACGAACTCTCATTCTCGTATGTATGCAGGTAGAAACGAATATTGGTTCCATCGATGAGCATTATTTCATCTCTGGATATGCATGTATAGTTTATTGCCATGGACCATCGAGTAATCCTAGTGTAACATATTATAAAGCCAAACAAATAGCTGACAAGTATCGTCTACGGAGGTTTCTTACAGTAAATGTACACGTAAGTATTGTCACGAATTTATCAGAAAAAATATTGGTAGTTGACGTGTTGTTTCATTTTTTGATGATGTTTGATTTCAAAGATGAGTTACTATTTCGCAAGTGTACTCGTGTGTGCGAATGAAAGTTTCGTAACCTCAAAACTTCATCTTGTTTTCGGTGTTCGAATTAGTATGTTTTTACGGAAAATGAACGCAGACGAATCCCACTCTAATTTTGAAAACCGATTCAATCATTCCAGGATCCCAATAATTGTCTCTTATTGGGAAAACGACTGCTTAATTTAACGGACGGTATATTGGGACTAAGGTCTGGTCTACCTTCGATCGATACTTATATCAATTTCGATTGATCGTAGTTCTCCAAATATGAAGAAATTATCAGGAAAATCCCAGGCTTATGCCTCAAGCCAAGAAGAGAGCGACAATGACAGTGATGAGACTGAATGCAGTATTGCTAGTAATTCCACAGCCGGTACACACAGGAGTGATACACCTACAAGAAGTGCTCGCTGCAGGCGAAAAGGACGTCGTAGAAGCAAGACTGCAAAAACTAAACCATCTCACGACAAACCTCTATATAAATATTGTTGTAGTGTTAGGGAAGATCATGGGCAACCTTTGTTTGGAGTCCAATTTAATCACCATCTTAAAGAAGGTGAACCCATGATTTTCGCGTCAGTTGGTAGCAATCGTGTGAGCATTTACGAATGTCCTGAAGACAGTAATATACGTTTACGCCAGAGTTATGCTGATCCCGATTCGGAAGAAAATTTTTATACGTGCGCTTGGACTTATGATGATTCAGGGAAACCATTACTCGCAGTGGCTGGTTCTCGTGGTGTCATTCGTGTGATAAGTCCAGTCACAATGACTTGTGTGAAGCATTACATTGGTCATGGTCATGCAATCAATGAATTGAAAATACATCCAAAAGATCCTAATGTACTGCTTTCAGCATCGAAAGATCATGCTTTACGCCTGTGGAATATCAAGTCCGATGTGTGTATTGCAATTTTTGGTGGTGTAGAGGGACACAGAGATGAAGTGCTCAGTGCTGACTTTGACATGAAAGGACAACGTATCATATCCTGCGGTATGGATCATGCATTGAAATTGTGGTCTCTGGAGAAACCCGACATGAAAGAGGCAATCAAACAATCATATTTCTGCAATCCCACTCGAAATGGCAGACCATTTGACACTGTTCTCCAACACTTCCCGGATTTCACCACGCGTGATGTCCACAGAAATTATGTCGACTGTGTGAAGTGGTATGGTGATTTCATCCTGAGCAAATCTTGTGAAAATTGTATTGTCTGTTGGAAACCAGGGCGTTTAGAAGACTCCCAACTTCGTAATGGTGAAACGAGTGCCACGGTCATGCATCGATTTGAATTTAAAGAATGTGACATATGGTTCATTCGATTTTCAATGGACTTTTGGCAACGAACTATAGCGTTGGGTAATCAAGTTGGTCGTACATATGTGTGGGATTTAGAGGTGGACGAGCCGGGCCAAGCGCGCTGCTTCTCTCTTCAGCATCCACGTTGTACAGCTCCGATTCGACAAACGAGCTTGAGTCGTGATGGTTCTGTGCTACTTGGTGTTTGTGACGATGCCACAATATGGCGTTGGAATCGGGATCATTAGGTGAAGTTCATGTAGGCTATAAATATATACATATATTTTTTATTACACTATTGTCGAAACAATAATTACGTACATGACCACTGATCCAGGTGACATGGGCGAACATGTAAATTACTACCCGTTCAGTTGTTCAATTGAACGTTGGTATGGTTCAGATGGGAAAATTCCCTTAATACTCTTAGTTTACGGTTGAACTGTGAATTCTTGTTAAATGATAATACTTTTCTCTTTATATGGTAGGCTATGTGGCATAAGATTGTATCAAATTGAGTCATATTGGCATGACTGTACGTAAGCTATTTTTAATTAAACTTTTTTTTTTACGAAAATCCATCTTCGTCTATTTGCCTTTGCTTGCTAGAATGCTAGAACTTCTTGAACACTCATAACAACTGCAGTATATGTGGCTATTATCAAAAGTCATGAGAATAGCATCTACATTTCACGACAACTCGATCATATTTGCTGATAAGGCGGCACCGAGAGCTGCGTCCCCAGATTGTCCTAGCTCCAAGGGTAGTTTGTACCAGTGGAGAACCTGCTGTTGCAGAACAGGATTACGCACCAATCCAGATCCATTTCCCACAATACGTTTGATTCCTTTTTCCCTCAACAAATCTTGTGACATCATACTGAAATGAAACAATGCAATCTTAACCTCTGTGTATGGCAACACGTCCCATATCTGTGATTGACATTACTTATGGAGATTTTTCACCACTCCTGAGCACAAAGAACGGAAAACACTTCCAAGATGAAGAGTATCTAAAGTAATACCGGTGACAGAAGCCATTTTATCTGGTGCATAACGTTCACCTAATAAGACAGGTTCAATGTCCATTGTGCTGGCTGATGATTCTTCTTTACCGAGACTGATCAAACGATCCCATACCTTTGCTATAAAACAGAAATTTATGAACGAAAGTTGCAACAAAAAAGTTTTTATAAATTCCTACCACTTACATTGAGGAACCGAGAATCCCAAATCTAATGTCCATTGCTGTAATGTCTTAACAAATGTTGCCAATGTGTTCCCTCCGTTCAAAGATGCAGCAACAGCCAAATATTTCCCGTCAAAATACGGAAAATGTTCAATAGTTTCTGTAATACATTGATTACTTGAATGTAGCATCTAGGAAATTCACGATTTGGGCAAGATTGAATTACCTAATTTATCACAGGAACCAGGTTTGAACGAAGGATGTACGTAAGTTAGCTGAGCTGATGTTGATATATTGAGCACCGCTTCTTCTGGCCCCTTCAATAGTGCAAGAACGGAGCATTGAAGATCTCCCAGAGCAACTCCTGTATATTATAGTTCATCATCAATTATGATATTGTCATCAGTGGTAACTCTTCTTGCATTACCTATCGGTACTCCAGCTGGTATGCCGAACCATGTTTTGACTAATTGACCCGCGTTTTCTCCAGGCTGTAGGATTACTTGCGGCAACAATTCAATGGGAAAACCAGCTTCAGACATCAATTCAGTCTCCCATTTCGCTTCCTCAGTGAGAAAATAGCCCCAACTCGCTGCGTTTTGTGTACTCATGATAACTTGGTCCCTCCCACATAATAAACTCACAACTAAGTCCTGTACTGTCCCACATGTATCATACATCTGCAGTTTTTCAGGTCTGGAATGAATAGTGGAGTATTATTTAAATTATGAATTAACCTTCGCTATGAATTCTTGAATTCAGATCATATAAACGTGGTACTTGTTCCTAGAAAACCAGAAGAGTGTTGCACATCCATATCCTGTATGAACTGGTAAATGACTTTTGGATTGTGGCAATGTTCTCAAAAATTCCATGTCACAACGACCATCCTGCCAAGTGTATAAGTGCGAAATATTTTTTTTATCAAATTCTAGTTTGAAAGCATTATCATCTTGATCAAACTTTTTTTCAGTCTTCCACAGGGCAATGCCGTGCATTTGGCCGCATATTCCAATTCTGGTCACCTATTTAGATAGAGAAATGTATCAAAAAATGATTTTTTAAACTAAAAAATGTAAAATCGAGGTATACCTGTTTTAGTAAATCCTTGGGTAGTCTAGAAACGCAACTGTGGACTGCAGATAAAATCTTTGGCACATCTTGCTTATTGCCCTCAATACCAAGTGTACTTGGAACATTTGCTTGAGTGTCTTTAGACTGTTTGGCAACTATTTGATTATTTTTTGGACATAAAATTATTACCTTCACCGAAGTTGTTCCCAAATCAATGCCCAGCGTGAGTGCACTTTGCTGATGCGCCATTGCGCAATTTACGTTAATACAATTGTGACGTTATGCAGGTAACATGCAGCGTGCTGCGCGTTCGATATCTCAAGATACTCGTCATACAATTGATGATGCGGGTTTGATGAATTATAATCAGCCAATTATTCCATCAATGCTGAAGCGATGAACGTAGGAGAAATACTGTTGGAATTCTTGGCAAACAGCTTCAGGCATGATGTTATGATTCTCAGGCATTGTTATTTCATAGTTCTAAACTATAAATACAGAAAGAAGGAACCTGATGAAGTAGATCGGACGTAAATTTTTGAATGGACTATTCTGGGAACTGAATTTCTCGGTCAGAAAAATTATTATGTTTCTATGAACGAGATGATGAAACAACTGTCTGCTATAGGATGCTCTTCTCATGCACATATGGTCTCTGTGTATATACAGACATGTACATCTGTCGAGTTTTAATTTTTTTTCTCCCCCATTTCAATTATCAGGAAACAATGACTGCTCATATATAACGTTGTTCTATATAATATTATATAATAGTGACCTCGTTTCGAGCTGATAATAATGAAAAAGAGTACGCATGTTCAGAACGAAATCTCAATAAGACTTTTTTTTCTCATATCATCACATAAATCAACACAATTAAAATCATCTCAGCGCGTATTTTTGAATTTTGTTGTTACGTGCGAGTTTTGAATTTCGCGGAATATAACTTTTGATTGATTGCTTATTGTTTACAATGTGCTTATGAAAAGAGGACACATCTGTGATAATGGAGTCTTCCTTTGCAGAAGTTAAAATTGCATGTGATATTACCGGCTGGAGAGTTTAAGCAGCAGATGAAAATGCAGGGAAGCCAGATGTCAGCCATTTTGTGAATCGATAATATTTCTGATTCTTGAATGAGTCATAAATATTATTACATATAATATTTGTGTGTTGTTTTTCGATCGAAAATATGTTATTCAGCTACCTGCCGGTCAATGTCAATAGGTATTCATTGTTATTTACATGATTTGTCATCTAATTGAGAAAAACAATGGCAGAATGTGTCGATGATACTAAGCAATGGATTCGTGAGTGTATCCTTGGCTCTGGTGCATTTGGTATGGTAGAATTATGGAAAAGTACAACGACATCAGAAAAGATAGGTATAGGTTCATGATTTTGAATGATAGTTTAAAGATTTCAATATTTTTCATTCATGTTAACATCACTGCAGCTTTTCAACTATAGACGATACATAGAGCTGTTGCCAACTTCTCTGCATTCAATTAACTTCTATGTTACAAGCAAAGAATGTTTGATCTGAGTAAAAATTGTGATGAGTATTCATAGTTTGATCATCTGAAATTTTATCTGTTTAGCTGTGAAGAAGTGCCATATCAGTTTGAAGGATCTCACCCCGAGACAAAAACAAAGATGGAATTACGAAGTTTTGATGATGATACAATTGGACCATCCAAATATTGTCAGAACTCGTGATTTACCAAAGGAAATTATTCAATATGGAAACGGATTGCCAGTTCTGTGTATGGAATATTGCAGTAACGGCGATTTAAGAAATGTGAATATTGAGCTTGGAAATGATCCTTGAACTTTCGTGTTACGCTTTCTTCCTTACAATTTATAACTATTCAGATGTTGAACAAACCTGAAAATTTATGCGGAGTACGAGAACAAGATGCTCTCAAAATCATGTATGATGTTGCTTCAGCAGTAGAATATATTCATAAACACAAAATTACTCATCGTGATTTGAAACCGAACAATATTGTTATGCAAGAAAAGAATAACAAGGTAAATGTCCTACTACGAACTATATTTGATCAGATTTGATATATTCAAAACAAACCACTCGACTTTGAAGGTCGTATATAAATTGATAGACTTGGGATATGCTAAAGAACTCGGAGACATCAGCGTATCAGCATCGATAGTTGGTACACTGAACTATCTTGCACCAGAATTATTGTGGAAGGAAACGTACAGCTGTTCCGTTGATTACTGGAGTTTAGGGATATTGTATTACGAGATTATAACTGGAATAAGGCCATTTTTACCAAATATGCAGATCACTCAAGTATGGTAAGAAAGTTGATAGATGTATTTTCATGTTGTGTTTTTTCAGTTTGATTCACATTTTCCCAATACAGGATGAATCACATTCAGAAAAAGCAGTATGAGGATATATCTGCTCGTGAGATAAACAACCAGGTCCATTTTTCACAAGGGGTTGATGATCCTACTCATCTCTCGGAGTAAGTCGAAAGTGATGGCATCGTGAATCGAATATATTGTGAACTGTGAATGTTTTCAGTTGTTTGAAGCTGGATTTGATACAGTGGTTTAGAATCGTATTCCAATGGGATCCAAAAAAACGTGGAAAATCGAGAGATGGATTAGCATCCGATCAGCCTGTTGTGTTCACAATGTTGAAATCGATTCTCGACAAGAAAGTACATCTTAAACATTGAAAAATCAAACTATTCATATTTCCGGTAATTGTGATTAACCGCTCGATTTTTTTTTGTTTGATGTACAGATCATTCGCACTTTTATTGTATCATATTACAAATTTACATCATATAATGTGACTTCGTGTATTACCGTTGGAGACTTGAAACAGACAATTCACGAGCACGAGGATATTGCTCCGAGTCGTCAGATATTGACAGATTCAACAGGTAAAATTTTAGATGATGACGAAAATCTATCCGCTACAATAACAGAGGTATCCAACAACATTGTTCAGTCTATCTAAAATATTGAACCTTTCTCATCTCTAAACAAACTGATAATTTTGCATTTGTAGGACAATGTTATCTTCGTTTTTCATAGTGAAAAACCATGTCTTGAAATTATGCCTAAGCCAAACATACCCCAAGCAGTGCAAGATATGATGAAACTCCCACGTACTGATTGCGATTATTACACACTTAGAAGATATTACGGCGCTACTACCTTTTTCATGAAAAAAGAAGTGGAACTCTATCGTTCTTACATATTGGCATTGAGTATCATCATGTATGTATATTCGATTTTTGTCATTTCATTTCGTCAGATTAGAAGGATGAAGCAGTAATAATAAAATTCGACAAATTTTTTCACACAGTGACTTATGTAATATCAGGTTTAATTCATTACATACGAATCTGAATAAAATTAATTCTGATAAAGAATGTTTGGTGAATGAATTGGAGTCTACATCAAAATTGCTACAGAACTGCAAAGAAGATAAATATATGCGAGACTTTGAAATGTTAAGACAGAAAATAAATAAATTCTTTGACGGCATAAAACAAATGATGGAAAAATTCAATATAGTGGTTGACAATAATGAACAATTGAGAGGTTTCTCCGATGTTGATTGGATGAATGGAATATTTACACCTCATGACAGTGCTTTGAACTTGGTCAGCGAATGGTCTACAGATGCTCCCAACCGACTACAAAAACCCTTGCCAATGGTGAAATTAATTTTTGAGTTTCTAACAGTGAGAGACAGACAATTATCGAGCACACAACTTGCGGAAACTGGCCGGTAAAATTCATGCTTATCATCTTTTCCATCATACTGAATTGTGTATCTGAAGAATGAACATTTACAGAAATATCACAATATTCCAAAAAAAGCTGATCCAATTGGAGAAAGTGCTCACGTCTTTTATGGAATTATTGAGATTTTATCGCCAGGATATTGATCATTTACGTGAAAATTTCCTAAGAGACTGTGAGTCGGCCAACGTGCCAGATCAATTGGCTGATGAATTTGAGATTTCCAACAATCCTACAGAAAGTGCGATTAATATTACCGAGTCAACAGGAGTTAAAACTGCAGAGGATTCAATCATATATGAGTCAATAATGATATGCAACATGTGAGGGTTCTTTTTTCTAATTTTTTTGTGATCCTAGTTCTATACCATTCTATTTTAACATTTATTGATGGTTCTTCCCCTTACTGACTGAAAGCTAACAGTATAATTGATATTGAAATCATCTCCTTTCACAGGCTTGGAGGTTTATTGACTGAGATGGATGTATGGAGACGAAAACTAGCAGCGTTGTCGAATTCAGACAGTTAATTTACATTCATAACAATCATTCATATTTATTTTTATAAAACGACCTAGATAAAGTGTAAATATATCTATGTATTGTTGAGAATGTAGCAAGAATGCGAATGAGTCTTTCGTGTTGATGGTTCCTCATGAAAAATATTTACGTGGAGTATGATACCGCACGCCCCACTTTACGTTTGCTTGCTTGTCTGTTTTCACAAATGTGAAGACAGGTCCCTCAATTCTCTTGAATCTTCTACCTGAATATTTAAATTCCATAAGCCAGTTAGAATTGTATCAATTCGTGTGCAGATATTATACCCACCTTCGACATTGTCTATAATCGTACCGAGGTAGATGCACAATAGTGACATGAGTATCTGCGAAATCTAAAATATTATCGTTTATTAGAAGTGACTATGTTACATTCGAATTTATCCTATATTATGACCACTCACCCAGTTCATGGTGCTAACAATTGTCGTGCACAGAAAACGAGCGAATGTTCAATTCAGCTATGATACAGTACCGAATGTGGAATGATTTCATGAACAATCGATTTTACACTTGATCGCATTACTAAATCAATTCAAGACTTTCACCATTATGACAGATGGTGACGGTTAATCCAGTAGAACGCGATGTGATAGCAGAAAAAACCGCATGCAGGGAATGAACGATCGAACACTCTGTTGAAACGGATAGACAATTTTTTTTATTACAAAGTTGTGCACATAACATCACTAACGTATTATTTGAACAACAATGTTAAAATAAATATGATATTTTTCATTTTTATATTGGTTGATGGATTGGAATATTACGCACGATGTCGCACTATATGCCCTTGGAATCGTTTATATTCACAAATCTCACGTGTAATAATTATATGCTGCTTTGAAGATGTATATCACACATGAAGATTAAACTAAATATACACATAAGTATAAAAGAAAAATCTTAAAGGTCTGGGGTCAATACATGTAACACTGAGTCTTATAAAAATTGACACGCATTTCGAGAGAAACGGACGTTATTATTTATTATTCATTGTCACTAATATCTTCATCTGTTGTGTATTCGGAATGTTCATCGCCTACATCAACATCTTCGGCAGTCTCTTCATCAGAGATATCCCATTGGGGATGCTGTGTTGGAATAGCAGGAGCCTCTTTAACATCCAACTGCAAATAAATGAAATCACGTATACATCAAAATGGTTCAACATTTGATCCTGATGTTGTAACTGAATATCAGAAATGAAGTTGAAAAACGAACCTTAATATCTTGCGTTTGGTAGAAACCGAAATAGCTGTCACTTCGTAAACAAACTGAAAATGTATAAACTCGCGGCCAACTTGGCGCAGTGAATCGAAGTTGAACTTCTTCAGTATCAACTAGTGATGTTATGTGTATTGGCGTTGTAATTAGCGTGTGAGATTTACGGTCGCAAATATAAACCCACCAATATTCTTGTTTTTCATCTGGAAATAGAGGGCAGTGGACCTTATGCGATACATTGCTGCGTCCCTCCAGTACTTTTTCTCTTTTCGATATTCTACGCTGGAACTTTTCCCATTCGGCATCGTCATCCTCAAATGTTTCTTCCTTCTCATCTGGTACATTTTCTTCATCACTTTTTTCACTATCAGCATCGCTGTCGCTGGCATTAGATGCCCTTTCCCTGGCGATTTTTTCCATATGTTCATTTTTGTCATTTTGTTCAACTTTCTCATTTCTTTCAGTCTCAGACATTTCATCCTTTTGATTTGATGACTTTCCAATAGGCTTCACTGGTTTAGTGGCAGGAACTTTCTTAGTGACTCGTTGTTTCTTATTTCGCACTTTTTTCGGAGCTTTTTTCTGTTTACCCCTAGTTTGCCAAGCAGGAATTTTCATTGGTGGGTCTTCTGTCAAATCTTCGTTGAGTGTCTCTTTCACTTCATCATCTTCGAGGGTTTTCTCTTTAATTGAATCATCACCGAAGAGATGACTCATATCTTTACGCGTCAGAGTGACAGTGACCGTAACTAAAGCATCAGCAGTGTACACAGATGGATTATCATCGTCGACTACTTCTGATTGCACTCTAAAATCGATGTATGGCATACTGCCAAGAACTCGCATCACATCCTCATATTGTTCATCCGATAGACCACGGAGTATTTGTCTTCGCTCGTCACCTTTCAGCTGTGCCAGCTGCTGTAATGTTTTGATTTTGCGTTTTTTACCCGAAAAATGTTTCAGATGCTCCTCTTCAATATGAGGCAATTGAAGAAGAGGATTCGTGAATTCCCAGAATCCCTGCACAATCATTGGACTCAACTTCATGCAATTTTCTATAGTTTCTATCGTTGGTAGACAAGGAACTGAAATAATAATGTAATTGAATAATATTATCTATATCAATGCACAGATATTGAGTTTACGAATTATTTTCTTGAACTCACGTCGACCACTATATGCTAAGCAAATTAATTGGTTGGTACACATTATCATCTCCTGGATGAGATAAGGACATTTTTTTACAATGTACTGGCGATCTTGTTCGAGAGTGTCTGGCCTCAAGGCTATACGTGACATATGCGCATATAGAATTGCACGAGTTTTAATGGAATACATCCGACATAATGGATGCTCTTTGTTCTTCTCGCCCAAATTATTGATTTTCCTGATCAACTGTAAAAAAAAAAAAGTTGAAATGCTTCCAAAAATTTATCAATAGAAAGATACGTGATACTTGTCGAGAGATGGAGTTTACAATAACTTACCGCGGGAACCTCTTCATTATCAGACTGCCGAACTACAATTTCTGCATTTGAGTCTCTATTGAATTCATCTGAAGCTGCCAATATCATTATGACCCTTTTCAAAGGGGTCAAACGTTGTGAACTGAAGAACCCATAATATGTTCTCGTCGTTTCCAATAAAACTTGATCGCCTGTATACCGGATACTTTTATACCACCACATTCCTACAACGGTTGGTAGAGCAACCATGAATACCATTGCGTATAGGCCCAATACCCAAACAGAATTTTCTTTTTCAACAATCCATGAAGGCAATGCTATGCCAAAACTCATAGCACCTGGACCGTCTGGATTTCCATATTTCTCCCAATTTTTTCGTGCTTCATCGTCAGTCAACGCTTGATAAGCTGATTTCAAGAGGAAAATTCGATGAATTAAGCGTTTTATCAAATATTTACGTGATAGAATTTATCGATGGATAATATAACTTACCTTTAGTGAGTTTCATGAAAGATTTCTCATTTCCAGTTTCTTTATCAGGATGGAGAATGAGTGAGAGTTTACGATACGCTCTCTTAATTTCCCTCTCAGAAGCACCCTAATACCGTACGAAACACGATATGAAAACTCAGATAAATTTCCTTCCACTAGGAATCGATCGAAAGGAAAAACCAAAAATATAATTACCGCTGATACTCCCAGAATTTCATACGGATCGAAATTAGCCATTTCCGCATCATATTGAGAGACCTTGTACGCAAGGAGTACAAGGGCAATCCAACATAGAATGATAAAGCACTTTCTGCAATTATGAATGGATGCAGGTTTATAGAATGCCGTTTTCTCGATAATCAGAATATATTTGGTGATCGACTTACAGTAGTCGTGCTCTCGTAGCTTTCCACGGATCATTAAGTAATAATATTTCTTTCTTCTTCTTGCATCCCGGGCACCGACATTCTCTGGATGAGCTTTCCGGATCTTAATTAAAATTGATTTCAATTGAATTTTTCAGAATCTTCTACCAACTTCTTGAACAATATTGTTGAAAATATTTCGATGGATGATATACACACACATATATATATTTTCTATACATAGTATCATACTCATTGCATGAAAATTCTTCATCATATTTCATTAATAAACAAATATATTATGAATTGAATATCTACGTGATTGCTTACCTTGCTTCGGTGAACGTGGCCACAAATAGTAAGTTCCGGGTACGAGTATGAGTGCCAAAAAGGATAATAAAAAGTAGAAAAATGTTCCGCCACTCTCATCATACTGGAATTTTTGACCGCTCATCGTTCATCAATGTCAGAATATTTTTGTGCTACGTTTAAGTACATCAGTCTACTAAGTACACCTAAGTACAATCCCAAGCCTATCGAACGCGGGATAACATCAAAATTTTCAGGTTATGTTACGGAAACACAATCATCACCAAGATTGCCAACTCAGCACTGAGTTTCATCGCTCTATGACGTTCATGACCGTACATTGCTGTAATATTCTGTTCATGTATCGAGAGAGAAGGGTTTGATGACCCATAATGTGTATATGTATGAATACTTATTTACATGTGTGGGACGTATTCGCTTGTGGTTGGCTATTGTTATTTGCAATGTGGCAGTGAAATTCAAAAGGACAATTTTCGGTTAATTAACCATCGGATTCATGGCACATCAATACACATGAGTTTGGAGTGACTAAAAGTCTTATACCAATGCACGGTGTACTGTTGTCTTGATACAACTATTCACATTGAGTTGGTGGAAAATTGAATCTCTTGTTTCTTCTTTTAAATTGTTAGAATATACAGATGATCGGATATTATTATTTCATGCTGTAAATCAATTGTTATAACAGACATAATTCTTCGTGTGAAATCCTCATGAATTGAATTACTTCACAGATGATGCAGTTGATGAAATCAAGATTAACATCACAATTTGTGTTCAATTACATACGTTACGGAGTCATTTAACTCGAAGCGCACTTGATTCGAAAATAGTTGTATGCAAATGTTGAGTTTTGGCAAGTCATTGTTTGATATTCTCATAATACTGTATATTTATTGGTATTCTCAAAATTGTACAAAGTTTTGAATAGAAACTGGGAGAAACCATAAACAAGTTGCCGCTGACTATTAATTCTTTTTTAAGTGTTATATGCCAAAAAATTGCTCACAATTTGCTCACCCCAAAGATACATTTGCTCTACCGCTATAATTAATCGTTAATTAATTAATCGTAATTGAAAATACTGAAATTTAATTCCCGATTATCTCTAATTCTGTGGACTTATTCTCATCGTAATTGTAGCCAAAAAATTGCTCACCTTTTTTTCTAATAGTAATGATAATTTTTTATTATAAACAATGATTTTTTATCGATCAATGAGATAAATAATTACTTTACGGTTTGAACCCCGCGCGTAACACTTGTGACGTCATTATTTATCTTATTGATGAATGAAAAATCGTGAGGGATTTTCAGAAAGTTATATGCTGAAAATTTGCTCACAATTTGCTCACCCCAAATATATAATTGCTCCACTGCTATGATAAATCGTTGATTAATTAATCTTAATTGAAAATACCGAAATTTGATGATGCCATTATCAAATTGTGTCGCGATAATGACGTCACAACTGTTACGCGCGGGGTTCAAACCGTAAAGTAATTATTTTTCTTATTGATCAATAAAAAATCATTTTTCGCGGAAAAAAGTTATCATTACTATTAGAAAAAAAGGTGAGCAATTTTTTGACTTCAAATACGATAAGAATAAGTCCATAGAATTAGAGATAATCGGGAATTGAATTTCAGTATTTTCAATCACGATTAATTAATTAACCATCAATTATAGCGATAGAGCAAATGTATATTTGAGGTGAGTAAATTGTGAGCAATTTTTCGACATATAACACTTCAAAAACAATCAATTGACTATGAATGAAGAACTAGTATTCAGTAGAAAATATTTTTATCATGTATTAATAATTAAAAAGTTACAGTTACCGACTGATAATACATTCATTGATTGAGCCCATACTCTGTTTATTTGTTGATCCTGGATGACACACTGGCCATTGCGATTTGTATCGCATAGCACGTATGAATAATTTACTCTTTTATTCAGTAGTAATATCTAGTTAGGTTTTTGTTTGATAAATCTGAACAGGATGGGCGTATTTTTTTCTAAGAAGAAGGTGCCAAGTCGGGTCACTGAGCAAGACAAAGCCGTTTTCGTAATTATTACACATATTTCCTTTTCTTAACCTCAAATTTGTGGGATAATCTCATATGTGATAGACTGACGATTCGACACATTTCAGCGATTGAAAAGCACTCGTGATCAAATAAAACAATATCAAAAACGGATAGAGCAGAATCTAGAGAAAGATCGAGAATTAGCGAAAAAATTACTTCAAAATGGCAGGAAGGAGTAAGTACTGATGACGTTAAGATTAATACACAATGGCATCGAATATCACCGTGAATCAATTTAATTTATGATTTCTTAGCCGAGCTCTGTCTCTTCTGCGAAAGAAAAAGTTCCAAGAACAAGTACTCTCCAAAACTGACAAACAACTTGAGAACTTGGAGACAATGGTTCATGATCTAGAGTTTGCTCAGGTGGAGACGAAGATAATCGACGGGCTGAAAATTGGCAATATTGCTCTGAAAAAGTTACACGATATATTGAATATTGATGACATTGAAAAAGTTATGGATGAAACACGGGAAGGAATTGAAAAGCAGAAGGAGCTGGATGATTTGCTTTCAGGTGTTCTGACAGAGGAGGATGAAGGCGAGGCTGAGGCTGAACTTAATGCACTTCTAGCAGAGGAATTTGAGAAAACAGTTCCGGAGATTCCTTCAGAAGTTTTGTTACCTGATGTACCTGAAGATGAACCAGAAAGGAAGAAAGGTATACGTATACTCCCCACATTGGATGAATAACACGAATATATGCTTATTTGTATAATTTCCGTAAATTTTCTAGAAACTGCGGAAAAAGAAACGAGAAAGCTTGTTGCTCTAGAAGCGTGAACCAAAAAAAACCATACCTACATGGAATCGAGTCAGGATTCGTGTAAATATTGTAAATGTGCTCGTACGTATGAAATGTATTTGTCAACATTGATTGAAACTATGTTTTTCTTCTTTTGTGAATACGTGTGTCGAACTCTATTTTAACGACGAACGATGTTCTAATTTAGGTAATATAATGAATGTAATGTTTTATATCTCTGTGATAAACTGACAATTGAAAGTCTATTTGCGTTCTTTATCTTATGTTTATATATCTATATTTCGTTGATAATTGAATACGTGACATTTTTTTTCATAATAATGTTAAATTGTTCACGTGCTCTAGCGTTTCCGAAAATTTTATCACCTCTCCCCAGAGGTTTCGTTATTATCACATTCATATTTATATGTTCTGCGTAGAAATGTGCTGTTGGAAAGTTGGAATGATTGCTGAGTACTGCGTAAATTGTAATGAATTTCGAATATAAGATAAGGGTAGGGGAGGAATAGAGGTGAATGGTGCGATTGAAAAGGGAAGAATTGGATTTTTCTATCAAATATGTTTGTTATCACTCTCAGCAGTTTGAAACATAGATAAACGATCATTGGCTACGTGCATTCATCCAAGTACAATTAAACGATAATCACGCTGGGAACTTTTAATTATGTCTGATAACAATAAAAAAAAATCAATGTGAATCAAGGAAAAATATTTATTCAGATTTATGTATATGATCGAATGAGAGTGTGTAGGGAAAAGGAGTTGTTATTCAACATCGTATTCATATCAGATATCAGAATGATGGACCGATACGGCTCTACCTTTTTTTTTATGGAAGTCATATGATGCAAGCGATACATTGTCACATCGATAATCATATTCGTTGTATTATTAACTGATCAAATGATCAGCACATTATAAAATAGTGAGTGTATACAGAGGAAAGAAATTCACACATGTACATGGCGTATCTTTACTCCTGATAAAATATTTTTCAAGTATTCTATTGAAATATTCATAAGAAATAAATATCGAAATTACACATTTCACTATTAGTTTGTCTATATTTTCCTTCAATATTCCAAGTGTATCATAATATTGACCTTGTATACCAATTAAAAATCCTTGACAATCGCTTGATCATTCTTTCACATTAGCTTACAATTGTACAAGGACTTTTGCATTCACTTCTGATCTTAAAAATGTCCTACGTAAATAAATAATTGCCACTTGGATAACGTGGTTATCTTTCATGTAATCTCAAATGGCGCCTGTAATTTACTTTCAACACCTGGTGGAAAGTTTTCCTGAAAGATATTGATTTGTTTGATCTATCAATATCTATTGCAGTTGATATTGTTGAATATCTGTTAATGACGTCAATTTTCAGTAAATAGCATGTTCAATACATCTCTTTCAGCAGTGATTAGTAAGATATTTTTGAAGGCATTCATTGAGAACCAGGAATACAGCACATCGAACACTGTTCCATGTCAATAGTAAATTCTTTATTCAGTGGATTGATGACCTCGATATTTCATTGTCGATACCAGAATAAATTTGAAGTACCAAATCAATTTTTGGTGGTTTTGTCAATGAAAAATTCTGTTGTTATGCGAATTTCTCTTTCCAACTTCAACAACTCATCAGAAAAACCTGTTAATCGTTGAGAATCCAGAACAATATGTACAGTTTATCATTTGATCATTTCGGAATAATGTTAATGAATGCTAGTCGTAAATGGGAACCGATTATATGACGATTATACCAATTATGTTCCGACCTTATACTGTATGTAACGTGAGGAGCATAAACAGGGAGCTCCTTCAATTCTGTTTTGTTTATATACGAATAAATAGAATGAAAATATCTCCATCATGTAGATGTAAAACATGTATATAATGTGCTGTTAGAAGTGTGTGATATTCAACGGTTCGCGGATGAGAGCTAATCAGCCGGCCTCGCGGGACAACCGGTCGTTGATCTTTTTTGCGGCAGTCTCGACATTTGCTGGATCATAAAAGTATTATGGTCGACGAAGCGATGGAAAATATTCAAGAGGCCGCGTTAATGCGTTATATAGATGAAGTTTAAGTGCGTGTCATGCATTCAATGTTAGGGATATGAGTGAGGTCGTTATTCCATTATAGAAAATTTAACAGTTCTGCACAGCTTTACACGTCAATAGATAATTTACATTTATTATCAATGTCAAACGGAAAATCCTTCCACACAATCTTGTTGATTGATGATTGATCCGATGCATTTCGAATGAATATAACCAAGAACTGTTTACAAATACTTTCATAGTCGCGGAGAGGAAAAAAGGCAGAACACATCGATCCATTTCTATAAATCCAAGTTATGATCTGACTAATTAAAGTTCAGTACTTCATATTTATAGATGTAAGAATATCATGAAATATTGATATTGCACAATGTGCCTCAATAAGTGAGGTTATATACTTGCGGTATAAATATTCGATTCATCGAAATTCCCATGTTAAAAATCACATGAATTTTCACGTTCTCAGTGCTTATCTGGTCAAAATTATTCCATATCATTTCATCGCGGTCATGAGTAAGTGGATCAAATGTAACGAAATAAATATTTCTTGGATATTCGATTCACATTCTTGTATGTATGTTGGTGATATCACATATATTATATATTAACATTTATTATTATGTACATGTAATATGAGTGACGTCACTTTATGGTATATTATGGGTGTTTAGTAATCGATTTTCTGTTGACGTCAACAATCATGTATTTTATATTGGAGATGATGACTTCATGATATTTGTAAAAGTTCATCGAATTTCTGGTTATTTTTGTATGAATAATATCCGACCGCATTATTATCGCTGAATAAGTAGAGAAATATTTTGTTCTACCTTAAAAAGTGATCGTGTAATGGATTGATATATTATATATATTTTTAAATGAATGATGCGTATATGGAAGGGTTGACATTTTTAGATTTTCAGTTCCGTATACGAATACCTGGCGACCTTCTAGTCAGAACTTGATTGCGTTGTTGAAGCGAAAGGAAACAGCACAGGAGTAGGAACATTCACGACTCTCAAGTGTGCTCATAACACTTAATCTAATATGGAGAAAAACACGTGCTGGAATATATTTCAATTTTTCAATGGACTTAGATAATTGAAATAGGAATTGAAAATTGCTGTTTATCGACCATGAATGGTTGGTGGAGTGGACGTTGATTGCAGCATTTCAAGGAGCTCATCAACGTGCTCAGTGCTATATCATGTTTATGGTTTTCCATTTCAATATTTATATATTGACTGCGTGAGATTGAAAGATGCTGTAGAAATGATACCATGTGACAATGAGTCATTGTTTTTTCCAGTGAATTATATTTGAATGTTGCAATGATGTGATATCAACTGCGACAGCATTTATTAGAAGATTTGGATTATTCACTGTGAAATAATTTAGCTGTATCATTATCAGTATTCATTTCTAAGACATTTTTTTAATCATCCGATTACACACTTCATATGAAAAGTACTGATTAAGAAAAATTATAAAAACACGTTCAGTTTATTTACAATATGATAATTAAGCTGAATAATTGATGTATTTAATACTCTCAGAAGGAAATAGTAATTCGGATTTTTTTTTCTATCGCTTATTAAGTCATTGATCACAGTGTCACTACGTGATCATAAATTTTCTCATTCAACACTTGAATTTTTATGAGAAGGAATAAGATTCATTCATTATTCAAATGATTAATATGATTTATTGATGTGGAAAGGAGTCTGTACAGTGCATGTAAACTTTTTCTTAATTTAAGTGAGTGATATCATTATTCAATATTGTCAGTATGCAATGAACTAAATGGTGTGTTTCAGACAGATGAAAGAATGCAAAATCAGTATAACTGGGCCAAATATAGTCGGAGAAAATTATTGGATCATCAACTGCAAACTCCATCAAAAACATTTTAAAACATGTTCTGTGAGGAGTTCCATCCAAAATTATCGTGAGATGTCTGTTCGATTTGGGATTTGTGTGAGGTGGGATAACTGGGAATATAATAGGGAAGGATTAGCCTGTGAGGATTAGTTTGTTGGTAGAGATTTTTAATCAATTTCGAGAGAGAGAAAGAAGAATTTCAGTTGACAGCATTTTTATTTTTGAGATGTTGAAGTACCCGTCATAACAGGACATTGGAATTTTATCTGACCGTTTATCACATTCTGACACGAATAATCATTTCAAGGCGAATCATTTCTATATAAAGATTAATTCTCAATATTTCATATCGCTGTCAGAGTATTGGCCGAATTAAATTGATCAGTCATAATTTGTGAATATGGAACTCGAAGGGGAGCAAAAAAAAACAAATGGTCTGTTCAACTTTCTTTATGACCCATTGACATCATAATGACTGACCTGGGTCACTTACATACCCTCTCAATATCTTACACCGTTGAAAAGTTGTAAAAAACTTTTTTATCAGCAATAACCATCGCTTGTGAATCATATTTAAGTTATTCCTGGAACGTAAGGCCACTTATAGCATTCATTCGGTCATCATCCTCGATTATGAATAACAATTTTGTTTCAGAGTCAAATTTAAAAACACTTTGAAAATCACTGTCAGTGTAACGTGATTAATGCTTCCAATTGTTCCATTACAAGTTGTGATTATGGTTTCCTTATCATTGAATGTTCTAACTTTTCATAAATCATGACAACTTCGTTGATAGAAATACTTGCGACTTAGAATAGTTTCATAATTTCAACATTTGATGTTGTATACCACAATAGATTTAATCAAAATCCGATATTTCACAATGTCTGCACGTTGTCTAGCCGATTGACCATCGGGTCAGTGAATAAGCGAAGAGATAAACGAATTTTCGTGAAAAAAACATTGCAAAAAACACGCAGAGGGTCAGTATGACCCTGATATGTCACTCTGATGTAGCTCAAATATAACAAAATGTAGGTGTGTCATCCTAGGGTTAAACCACAATACGAAGTTGAGTTTTCAACACATACACAACAACGTCATTGCATAAAGTCCCGCTATGACTTGAGCAGTCGGTAAGAAGTAAGCGCGGGCTCGATGCGAAACGGGAGTGCATTTGTGAATCAGTTGGCCGATGTCCGCCGTAGGAGCAACGCTCGCACGGCGGGTGCTCGTTAAATCTATAACAAATACTGTTTAATATTTTCCTCTTATTTCTATGCTCGTTCTAATTTTTAGTCTTTGTTGATGAAATATATCGTGTGTTATTAAAGGTGACGCAAAAAGAGAAGAAAAAGAGAGCGAGGTAGCATAAGAAGAAAAAGAACGCGAGAAAAATTTGGAGTTTTGTCGATTATTTTGATTGAGGACTTTTCATATTTTTCAATCTGTCCGACTAATTAGGTGAGTGTCTTAATAAGATTGTTATCAATTATTTCAAGTATTTTACATGACTGATTAATGTGTAGTCACCTCGATTTCAATCCTCACACAGATGAACAAATTCGAGGGCAGCCGTTTGATTAAATTCAATGATTTATGAATTTATATTATCAAATTTTATGTGATAACCGTGATAAGGTTTTCATCTTTTTATTGCCTGATTTAGTAATGCACTTGTGTGAATATATTCGCTCGTTTCATTTCACGAATGTAAACCACACGTTCCTTCACTTTGCCTTTTGTAGCAATTGTAATGTCCTTGGTTAAATTCTGTTATTACTTTTGTTGGAAACCAAGAAACACCTACACGAATACACCCATGTGAATTGTTATTGCCCATTGATACTCATAATGTATGTCACATATTTTTACATCCAAACGTTGTTGTGACTGCAGTGTATTATCTTCATCGCGTGAAACAATAGTACCATGATTGATGCAGTCCCTCGAGTCCCTCATGATGTATCCTCAATACTGTCATGATGAAATACATACAAACACTGTTTTTTTTTCCATTTTTCATGTATTCATTTTTATTTTCTTCTTTTCCCTTATGTTCTTTTTCGTACGTTTTATATTTTGTGATGGCACTGTCGCATTCTCACAACCCCATTCACACGACATTATACGTTAACAATCAATGGTAGAAATGGACAATGAGAAAAGTAAGGAGAGAAATTAATGTTCGGAGGTTAGAGTGATTGGCATATCAGCATGTAAAAATTTGATGAGGAGATTTCCATTTATAATCATAATTTGCTCCTGGTTGTGAGATTTTTTCCTTTTTAGTGGAGGTGATTGTGAATATCATGAGAGTGATGTGTTCATTGTGACATTTTTGGATGATTTTTCATGAATTTAGCGAAAGTAGAAGTGGGTTATCGGTAACTTTTGAATTTCATACTTTTCGCTTGAAAACGCGTAGCATATACGGAACTTCACGTAATTCATTGCATATAGTGACATGCTCAGCCTGCACATGAGGTATTGGATTTCACACCAAACACTGTGACGATATCATACAGGAACTTGAGTAATTTTCAGTGAAATCAGATATGCCTCGTTTGCATCCGATAAAATAAATTACCCGGAAGGAAATAACATGATTTCATTACAGGTTTCAATTGTTATTTGTAGATAAGTTGGGATCATAACGTGTTTTCAACAGGTTTGACTGATTGTTTCAAGATTATTCAAAAGATCATTTTTCATATGATTGGAAAACTTATTCCTGAGATTTTTACAAGGAAAAAACAATTCTCAGATACGACTTCAGTTCACAATCGTATTTTCGATCATTTTCATGATGTTTCGGTGGAATTGCATTTGAATTTCCTTTGAGGAACATTCAGATTCCTCGTGGTTTTCTGCCTGCTTATCATCGGTTAGCACGAAGATAAGGAGCAATATGTAGGATATTTTTCTAGGAATTGGTTTCACTATCATATCAGTTGTTGGAATACATTGCAATATATTGTTGACAAGGTGTCTGAATTTCATGAAAGTACTTACACATTCTTTAATAATTTTTTTTTCTCCATGTGAAACGGAACATTCAAGTTTTTTATCTTCTTATTCATAATTATGAGTTTGGTATGTGAAGAACTGCAGGGATAATTACAGTCTGATGATTAATAATCTTGGCAATGTGTCATGGTTTCTTATATTCCTTTTCTTGAGTGATCATTCAGGGAAGTTGAATCATTTTTCAAAGAATCGAAATGGAATTTCAGTGCCAACCGCTTTTTCTCCAATGAAAATGGAAGATTGGATGAAATTCTTAAATGAATTGAACCATGATGGAAAATGTAGAGAATGGGCTCATTATGAGTTTTGAAATGTTAGAAGACCCGAAGGAAATTTCTACGATGTATGCTAAGTCATTTCATGATAAAAATTTCAACACTTCTATTGAAAAATTCCCTTCTAGACAAAAATATCTCCTCATCCATGTTAAAACTATCAACTGATTTTTCGTATTAAGGAATTGACATTCATAAAAGTAAGTTGATGGTAATTGACTCAGGGCGATCGGTCATTATCATCAAAAATTCCAATGCATTGGTGTCCAGATATCGCAGCTATATTTAATGAATTCAAAAATGATATATAACATGATTTATTACTCAGATGGACGTTGATGAAATGTCACTGAACAATTTATAAGGCGTCATACGCGGCATTGAGTAGAAAGAATATTTGTGTTATTGTCATTGAATGAATATTTTGGTAATTGATAAATTTGTATTTTCTAGGGAACTCAATTGAAATTGAGTGCTATTTAGTTATTGCTTTTGCTAATGTGATTGGGATATTATTCGCTCCTTTATATCTGGTGTTTGTTCATGCTAGTGCATAACCAGGTTAAGGTTATACGGGTTTAGAAGTAGAATGGCAGGAGATTGCGCATGTATAGTCTGATGTCATTTGTCGAGTGCACAGACACTTGAACCAAGATTCATCATTTCATTCTACACGGTCATTAATAGATGAATATATTTTAATTCACGTTGATACACTACCATCCGCCCCATGCTGGGATTAACGAGCAATCATTGTGTATAAAATAATAGTCTTACACATGAACAAATGCAAAGAAAAAACAGAATTAATATTTATTTCATAAATAAAATTTTATGTACATTATCAGGAAAAATAACAAACAAAAAGAAGGTGAAATAAATATTATGAGAGGTGTTAATTGAATTTGAATTTTATAAAATAATTTTAAATATTTG